>BJBW01011707.1:0-41839 GCA_004320125.1 Scolopax mira
GAAAATTAGTTCTGTTTTACCTCAAACCAGGACAGGAAAGCATGATACAGATTGGGATTTGGAGTAGAACCAAAGAAAGTCACTCAAGTAGTTTTGCTCTCCCAAATTGAAGTACTTACGATTTCTTAATTCAAAGCTATAAAAAATTTCCTTCCTGAGGGCACTGCAAAGAAGTAAATTTTTTTAATTACAATGAACAGGCTGGATTTCTATCAAATCAGATGTGGGTTTTGTCATTTTGTTATTTGGGTTTTTTCCAGCCAAATTAGAAATGTGGTGCATTAAAGGGAAGACAAGATGTTTCAGCTTCACTGAGACTTCTTCAGTAATCTTACTTACTTAGAAGCAGAATGGACTATTGATACCAGCAACCCTGAAGCAATATATCATTTGTTCCTTTTAAAAATGCCTACAATTTTTCAGTCTACCACAGAATCTAAAATGTAATCTGCTAGGATTGAGCTTAATACATAAATGAGGAAAAATATATTAATACAAGGTTTAAAACCTTAAACACTTGGAGATTAAATAGCATTAGCCTTATCAAAAAGCCCCCAAGCACAACGCAGCTGAATGACTGTACATTGCGACTTCCTCAGACTTCCTCTGCTCCAGTGAGAGCAGCTTAGACCCTCTTTTGTTTTGTCAGTAAGTCAGAAACTGCCCTTTCTATAGCCTGAAGCATCTATAGAAAGGCTATTCTCTTCTGGGTGGTAAAACATTGCTATCAGTCCAGATAGTGCAGTGCCCAAATGCCATGTAGTAGGGGAAACTGCAAAGCTTGGGTTTATTTTTACTGTAACAAATTAGTTTGTGTAGCAAATCCCAAAGCAGGGAGTCTTACAGCACCCAAGTAATTCAGTCTTACAGAAATCCCAGGTCAGCACGAAAGCCTGGAATCAGCAGAGCTGGTGTCACCTCACACCTGTGGTTCAATCAATGACTGAGAGAGATGGTGACATCTCCTGCTGCTTCCACATCTTCATCCCTGCTGCTGCGTCTCAGAACCCAAACCATAAGCAACCCCAGCTCTCCAAGTGGCCAGCAGCTCCCAGGTAGGCAGTCAAAAAAAGTACAATGTACATATATAATACAAGCACATCCTCCTGTCTGTCTCCCCAGATACTTTAAGAAAGCCTGAGCAACTTGGGACAACCGGATTTCTCTGTGCTCTGATGTAGCACAGCCTCATTTTAATCTAGGATTCTGACTAAACCAGCATAAAGGGTATACATCCAGATATACATTCCAGACCTGTACCAGTTCAGTTCTTTGTGGGTTTTATCTGGTGAAGTAGCTATTTAACCAAAAACTCAAACAGCAGTCGATTTTGTGTTCTCTGGTGGGTTTGGTTTGTTTGTTGGGTTTTTTTCAGAATACAACATATTTGCATAACATCTTGAACTCTTCAGGGATTTGATACAAAATGTGTCCCTTTCAACTAAAATACCTTATTGGTTAATTTGCTTGTCAAAAGTACAAAAAACTTTTCATGGCTAAAATCTGTATTCTGTTACTCTTACATTGTTTCTCTCACTTTTATATCCTTACATAATGCTACACCATACAGGTAAAAGTAGATTTACTGATAACAACAGTATACTATATTGGAGTTATACTCCAACATGAAGCATTTTCATGATGAAGAATTTCCCATCCAAGTAACACCACAGATTTCATAGCCCTGCTGAAGCTGTGTAAAGTTGGCAGAATCCAGCTGTGGTACTGCCTCTGCTCAGGACCGTAGGGTGAGTTGGAAGGGATGTTGCTGAGGGTATAGCAGTTAATGCTAAGGGCTAAATAATGGATAATTTATGCTGCTACTTCAATGCAAGGCACTAGTGAGCTCTCATTCCCATGAAATCAGTAGCCTGAGCATTTGAACCATTCTCAGGCACAGCTTCCAACCGCCAGCTGGTTTATTCTCTAGCATTTTTCATGTTTCCACATCTCCATATGCTTATGTGTCAAGCACATACTTTATTTTTATTGTAAAGGCACTATATAAACCAGTTTCACTATTGCTACTTTTAAGAAGCATGAGTTGTAATTTCTTCCCTGAGGGGAATTTAATACACAAGAAAAATACGGTTTCCGTGCATGTGGCTTGAAAATTTATAAGGACTGACAAGCTTTTGTCAGCGTATCCTTACATTTGCAACAATGCGATCCATTGCTCAGTACGATTAGCACGTACTAGATCTACAGCCCTGACAGAGCTGCTTTGTTCATGTCTCAGAGGACATAAACCATCACTAACATGTGACCTATCATTCTTTATCTGAGTCCATTTCTGTGAAGTCAAACTAATAACCATTCTGTATAAGATGCAACTAGCCACTCAGATATAGGGGTTTTTAGAGTGCCCTATGGTGTTGCATCTGACAGTCTACAGGATGAGGAAAAAAACCAAAACACTGATCTATTTCTGTTCTTACTTTTATACTAGTCAGGGTGTCGGGGGGGGGGGGGGGGTGTATTTCTTGGTATATATTGATATTTAAACCAGAATAATTACCTTTGTATGCAGAGGAGTTAGTACTCCAGATTCAAATGAGAAAGCAAATTCCACTCCCATTTCATTTACTAGGTGATGAAATTGTATTGAATTATGTCAATTCCTCTTCTCCCTTTTCATTTCAGATAATATGTTCTGTTTTAACAGGGTCAAAAATGGTCAAGCGGTCACAATTGGTACCCACTGCTGGGCAAATGGAGAGCAACAATGTGAGTAAGCTTGAGAGGCTGGGTAACTCTCTGGGGTCCAGCGGGGTTGAGGTTTCAGTATTTGTCCTATTCTTAGCAATCATTTGAACAGGATTTTGGTCACACTTGTCCTGGAAGATTGCTGTTTGTTGAAATATAAATTTGCCAAAGAAAATACAAACGTGGAAATAAGAACATGCAAAATTCCCAGTTATGCATGGAATAAAAACTTTTTTTTACACACCTCAAAAAGAGCCTTCCTAGCAGTTGTCTTATAAAAAATGTCCCACTACCTAGTTTAGGTGCAAAACAATACCATCTAATTACAAAGCACAAAGGATTAACGCTTATTGGCAGTCAGCTGGGAGGATAGAATTCATTCTCATACTTTCTCAGTTAACAAAATAGTGTAAGAAATACATTTGCAGAAAATCAAAGCTTGTATTGATGGGATTCAGGAAAAGAGCTAATTTTATTAAATCAAATAGTGATAAGAAAGTGTAAGTTTCACAATCTACAACAGAAGTATTACATTTCTAAACTATATTATCCATTTTATCTCCTAACCCTTTCAGTAAAAGTCTCACCTCAATCTGTAAGAATCTTTTGCCCACTGGCTACACCTTTAAATGGCCATCAAGAGAGACTGAGCTATGTTACAAATCTAGCTTTCTGGTTATGGATGTTTAATAAGTCTAAATTAATCTTTCTCTTTTTTGATTATTACTTGTTTTTACCAAACAGGATCCCAATCCAACTGCCATTCAACTCAGCAGGAGTCATTCCATTCATGAAGTTTTTATCTTCTTTCATTTACCCTACAGACTATCAGGATCAAATCATAGCTGAATGATGTGGTAAAACAAATTGTCCCACAAATAGCAGAAATGATAAAGCCTGGCTTCCAGTTAATGCCTATTACCACCTCCTCCCCATCTCCCCTGATAGCTCCTCCTTCCCCACAGCACTGTACATTCCCAGTCCCCATGCTATTATTCTCCTCTCTGACAGCAGCTCCCTCTTGCCCCCAGGCCCTTCTCCTGCTATATTCTATGTCAAACCAGCCATCCTGCCAGGCTGATAGCCGTGCCTCATGCTATGCAAGCAAGGAGTTTCCTGAAGGGTTACTGGTCATACAGCTGCTATCAACTTAACTGAGAGCAACGGTCTACTCCTTGTTTTTCTCTCACTAAAGGCTTTCCCATTTACCCAGCTTTCAGTTTTAACAGAATGTGTAGGGCCTTAATATCTTCCAGATCTCTCTGTGCTATCAAATTAGTTGATATTTGCAAATTTGGTTGGAGTTTGCCAAAAAATTCAAAAGCTGCCAGCGAGTAAATGGCTCACAGCTAGAGAGACAACATCATCAGAAGCAGTGTTTACTTAAAAAGCTAGACTAAATGTTCCCAGAAGAAGGTTGAAGTCTTATAAAATCACAGACCAGGTATGAATTATAGTGCACTGGCAGCCAAATCATTCATTTCCAAGAAAGGGATCATAAAAGAAGAGATCATTGGCTCATGAGAAGTAATTCTGATGTACATTTGCAGGAGAGTGCGTAAAGCTCTCAAGGTTACTGGCTGTGGAGCAGGGGAAGACTTGTTCCCACCTCCCAGGCTGTAGGTCATTGCAATCCCAAGCAAGAGATCACAGCTAAATAGCTAATAGTGTTTATTCTAGACTCTACCTTGAAATAGAACAGAAAATCTCAACTCCCTTGAATTTTATACCTGGAGACTGAGCTTGATATGACAATGTAGGCTTATGTCTTTGCAAGCCTGAACTGCATTCTGAAATGCTCAGTTTCAGGGGGAGTCATTTTCATTTTAATTTATATCCAAAGTTTACATCTCCCTTTTGCTTTTGTAACAGAAATAGAAAGTGAGCTTTGCTCACCAGGAGACCTCATGCAATGTCAAACCATTGTCCTCCAGCTACACATTCAACAGATGTTTACATCTGCAAGTTCCACTGCAGAAATAAACACACTGAACACAACATTGCCATCAGTTAAAATACCATGCTGTCTCTTCACAAGACAGACCGTGCATAGCTAAGCATCGAAATATCTTCCCGGCACTCTTATTATTATGATATGACCAAAGAGTCTTCACATTTTAATGATGTTATCTTCTAGAGTTATGATAATAATTTAATCTGCTTCAGTGGAGACAATAAAAATTCTTGTACTTTTACATGTCTCCCTGCTGTCAGTTCTGGAATTTTTCCACATTTTTCTGTATGTAAAATGAGGGAGCACTTACTGAACACAAAGAGCAATGAACAAGCTAAGATAACCCCAACTAAACATTATTATTTTCAGATCCTTGCTTTTTTCCTCCCTGTCCTTCAAACAAAAAACTCTTAAAAGTTAACAAACTTAATTCTGACAGAAACACCAAACAATGCTTGAAACACTGCCCACATCTGTGAAACTGTATCTAATCAAATTCATGCCTGCGTTGGTTGCCTGGGTAACAATCTGACAGTCACTCATACAAACAAACTGCAAACAGCAGAAGGAAAATGTGTTTTAAGTGGAAGCATCCACTTCTCAGTGCTTGAGCCTTGTTAATTTGCAGAAATAATCACATAATATGATCTTATTCATGAGGTAGTGGATGAATGAAGGGGGAATATTATATACTGATTGGCTCGCTCATGAGGATAAGGAAGATGTGAAATGTTGTGAGCAATTGAATTTAAAAGCACAGTTCCATTTTCATCATTGTTTTCTTTTCTTCTCCCTAAGAAGTACAGCATGGCATTTGGATGCAACTGTATGTCACTGCATAAAAGGGTGATTCATTACTTCTTTTTCAGCACACAGTTTAAGTTATTGTCTGCATTTTCCCCTCATAGCACAGGCCCTTAATTGATCAGCTTCATTTTAGACTCCTCCTAATGATATACAGAAGAGACGGCTCTTCTGAATGTATATAGATGCAATAGGCACTGCAAAGGCCATCGTTTCCATAGCAACGGGGACCGTGTGGGAGCTCTGAGCCAACTTCATCTTCACTCCATCCCTCCCCGATTTTCACCCCATCCCACCTCATCTGACCACAGAGGTTTCCTTCTTCACACTTATCACAGATGCTTACGGGACGATCCAGCTACGTTTGGACAGGTGAATGTCCCTCATATAGTTAAATGTAGGAGTTGTATAGACAAGTATTGGCTTCAGGGCTGACAAGATTTTCAAACAATTCTAGTTAACCTCAAGCATTCAAAAAAAATCATGTTTTAAAAAGTAAGATTTACTTCAATAAAAACTTGAGACGTTAATAATGAATCTCTTTGCATGTGGTTTAATGTGAATTCTGGGTTATGAGACTTAAGCTTCTTTTGATTCTGAGATTAGCTTGAAAGTTAGAGGGGTATTTATTGGTGGTGTTGCTTTAAATTAATAAAATGTAGTTTCTTACAAAATAACAAAGACCCAGAGCAAAAAGAATGCAAAATAAGCAATCATTATAATAGTCACAGTAGCATGCTACAAATTAGACATATTGTAGTTCTGCTGTAGGATTAGTTTTTTTAAAAAAAAGGAAAAGAAAATACCACATTCAAAGTGATGCTACTTATCAAAACCTGAATCACTTGCCTGCTAAAAGCAAGAACTGCAGAGGAACATATTTTTACTGCAGATTCCCCACACAGCTATGTATAGCATAATGCCCCTAAATAGTCATGGGTTTCATGTTGGTCGGTGTAACTGTAAAAATGAAATCATCAGTAAAAATAAAACACAAAAATGATGTGTGGAAGCTAAGCTGACATCCTGCTCACAGTAGCAGAGCTAACGGGAACAAAACTAATGTGGGAAAGGTACATCAGCAGGATGGTTCCTCACTTAGCCACTGAATGAGCCTGTTGCATAGCAAGGATCAAACTCTGGCTTCTATTCATGGCCAATTTTCCCCCCAAGTTGGTAGCTCTGTTTATTTTGGGGAGTTCACTTTGCTGTTCAGCAAGCAATAGCCGTGCACTACATAATACTGCACTGTTTATATGGCACAGATTAACAAAAAAAGCCAGCTGTGAAGTAAATGCTTTCTTCACAAATTGTATGGTAGATTTTGTTAAAATTAAAAAAAACACCACCACCACAAGCTTCACCTCTGTGCCTGTGTTTGCAGGCATATGTGCACACGTGCATTCTTACCTCCCACTCTGTATAATCAGTTGGCAGGAAGCTCCCAAATTGCCTTAGACCCTGGTGTAACTCCAAGTCAGAGAGACATGCTGATCATATAGTGTTTAAATTTAACCAAACAGAGGGACTTTCTAAAAGGCCAATAAAGCTAAGGAGAAAGCTTTCTACTCCATCAAGAGCTCTGGACAAAGTCCGTGGGTGCATTCTGGAGGAAAAGGAGAATTTCTGTCTCCTTGTGATTTAGTTTAAAATATCTTTTTTTAGGATAATGTCATGCTTTTAATCAAGAGCAACTGTCCAACAATCCCTCATCTTTTGCCTCCTTCTCAGACCACAGTCTACTTACATGCACACTAAAGAGATTGTAAAGTAGTGTGCCCTGGATTAGAACTGGAGCAAGAACCATCATCGCCTGCAGCTATTGCAAGCACTGGTCCCAGCTCCAGCTTTGACCAAATGTCTTGAAGCAGGTGACTGTTGTGACTGCTAGCTCATATGCTTCTCTATATTGAATTAAATACAGAGGAAAGAACACAATATAATTTTGTGGACCTGAATAAGCAAGTAAGAAATACGCAATAAATGCAAGAATAGCCCTCAAGAGCTAAGTGTTAGAGGATCCACCATGTGTGCCTGTGCTGATCGCACCTAGAGGAATTTGCTATGTAAGATGAAGAAACTGTCATCTGTGCTTACTGAAAACCAGCAACATGCTGAAGTGTTGTTAAGACTTTTTCAGGACTGCTTTTTGATGTTTGTTTGTTCTTTTTTTTTCTTCAAGCTACGGAAAAATGTGGAAAATATTTAATTTCATAAATTTGCACTTTTGCACACATATCAACCTGAAACAGTTACTTGGTTTTGGGCAATGAAAAATCAGTTTTTTCCCAGCAGTTTAGCAATAAACGCTTTTAATTATTTATTTAAATCTTATTGTACAGCAAAACATTTTAATGCGTAGTGTAGTTTGAGGTCTATATACATATATATTATGAGATACATATCTCTTCCCTGTCCCCATGCCATGGTTTGTTCAACTCCAGGAAAAAAACCCCAAACAGATAATGATGACGCTGATGACTCTCTGGACTAGGATCAGAAAAATTAAAGTTTCTGTTGCTTTGTGTGAATTTTTTCTGAAAAGTCTAGGGTTTTCACTGGGGCATTTTGTAGTCAGCTGGGCACCCTTTCTAAGCCTGTCTTGAAACTGAATGGTTAAAATGAATGAATGAGTGAGTGAATGAAGAAGACTAACCTGGGAAGTAGAAACTGAGGCAACAGTATGCTGTACTCTGAAGAATACAGAAAGAAACAGATGGCAATCGTTGATCCTAGAACCAGTCAATTTGTCTGAGAAATTTAAAAAAAAATCTCAACAAACTAGTGCTAAATAAAACATATCCTAGCAAATGCCTTGTGTAGGGAATTGTGTTAAAATAATACAGGCATAAGGAGATAAAATATAATATGAATAAAAGATAAAAGACATGCTATATATGCATTTATTTTTGCTTTAAAAATCATATTTTTTGTGAGGGAGTTTATTATTTGCACCTACAATAAAGAATTCTGGGGCATCTGTATTACAGAGACTTTTTTTTAACCAATGAACTCTATGAAGACAAACTTCTGTCAGCAATTTTTGCCCCCCCGCCCCCGCCTGACATTAAATATGAAATTCAGCCATCAAAGTCTACCATAGCCATCAAAGCCACAAACCCACAGCCATCAATACTTACTATAGTCACAACAGCTGAAAGTAGAACATACTACAGAACACTATTTCATAAAAGTAGAAGAGCATTATTTTTACTTTTCATCTCCTGCAAGTATGTCCCAGGGAGAACTCACAATTTATGCTTTGCATTTCTGGAAACAATGCACTAAACTTTGTAAACACTGGTCTTATGCATCATTTAAGTATGCGTGGTTACATACATGTTGAATACATCCCACTTCTTTGCTAGTCTCTGTGCCAGTGAGAGTTGCTGCAGTAGCAAATACTGTGGATCTCAACCAAAGTCTACCATAGTTGACAAGCAGATGTCATTAAATTACAAATCTGAGTAGCTAAATAAATTAGGCAGCTGGTACAACCCCAGTTGGTCTCTGTTAATATGCACAGTAAGAAAGAAAAGGGGAGATAAACAGGCTTTATCTACTATAAGGCGTGTCCTAAATTCACATCACTGCAAAAAATGATACTTGTCCTTCCACCACATTGCACTTCTATGAACACCAGTGACAACATGGAGCCTAGCTCCATTGGTAAGTGTCATCCTAGGGCATCCTAGTCAGCATAGCTCTGCTGACTCCAGCAGATGCAGGAGATGCTACCAGATGGTTTCCATGCTCCCTGCTAGTGAGGGCTGAGCTTACCTTCTCCATCTCCACAGTGAAGGCAAGGCTGGGAACATCCTCAACTCTTTGTCTCTTTGTTAAGGAGCAGTGGGCTCCCGGGTGACACAACTGCCCAGAGGCTACAAGTCATATGATACAAGCAGACTTACTACTGATGTCAGCAAGGAACAGGCCATGTTTGCCTTGTTGATTTTTTTTTTTTTTGCAATGTTTGATCTATGTATCCTCAAAATAAATGCTCTGTCTGTTCCTGCCCCTCTGTCGAATGGCAGTTTCCTCAAACTATTTCCAGTGCATGATCTGCTTTAAAGTTAGTGTTAACACTGGCACTGGCATCTGAAAAGCACAAAGAGAGAGCCAGGACAGAGTCACCAGCACCTGGTTCTGCAAGGTAACATAGATGTTGTGATTCTTCCCTTGCATTCAAACGTCTGTAAAAACTCAGTGCAACAAGCTCTTTCCTGAACATCTTCAGGACATTTCAGATCAGGCTTTCTTTAGAAGTCAAACTCAACATTGCCTAAACTCATCAAACTGACAAAGAGTGATTTCCCCCCTCCCCTCTTTTTCCTGTTGCAACCCTTTCCTAATACATACCTAATGACACGTAGAAAGACATCCACTGCTGTCCTCTAAGTGGTTAAAAAAAGGAAGGACAAGACTGGCATTGCATATACCATTTTGGTGCTCGCTGTATTAAACCAAGGGACTTCACCATTTCCACACCAGAGTTAATTACCTACAGAGAATAAAATGCCGTGAAGGAGGCTGAAATTCACTGTTTTTACAGTGGCTCATCCCAGGCTACAGTGTGCTAAAAATGAAGGTAGTCTGTGTTCTGACACCCCATTTTGCAAATTGCTGTTTCATGTTGGATCAGAGAAGAGCTTGACAACACCTTGCTGTAAAAGTAAAATGATAGATTTAGGTCTGCAGTCTCTTAACACTGATCTTTGGTATTTCTTAGACAGACTTTCTGTTTGAGGTTTGGTGAAGGTTTTAGTGTCTTTCCCTTCCTAGCAAAGATTTGTAGCTCATATCCAACCTCTGAAATCTCCCTGCCATACTTTATTTAAAAACAACATCTGATCTTGCAGAATAAATAATTTAAGTAATTCATGAGAAAGACATTTTAAAGTCCAAATTCCACTCTTCCTTTCTTCTGTGTACTTTTTTGTTTGGCATTAAAACTCTTATAAGCAGGCACATTTTGCTAACAAGCTAGACTCCCAGTGGATAGTAGGAGTATCATCAGTTAGAGAAACTAAACCACGCACACAAAAAAAACCCTTACATAAAACATTGGAACAATAAATGCTGCCAATGCCGTATTGATTCAGCCTACTCTTAAATTATGTTAAAGCTTTTAATTCCATGCTTACTTGCTGTTTTTCCTTAGGACCATTTACATTTCATCATATACCTTTCTGAGACCTTATAGTAGAGTCAGGACACTTGACATGCATGTCAGCATTTTCAAATGTGTAAGTAACATATACTTTAAAAACACAGCTCCACAAATTTGCGCTTCTAGGCTAATAATTTGTTTCATTAATATGCAGTATTTAATATTTTTTTAAGTATATGACATATTACAAAGCCTTAAACTTACCATATACCACAACAGTCCATCTTGAATGATAGACTATGATCAACATTTTATATCAAATATTAACGTATTAACATCAGTCTCCAAAATAATTAAATCCCACAGCGTGACACATTATACTGGCTGCCCTCTAGTAAGAATGAACAGCTTTAACATCAGCAGTTTGTGTCCCCCCTGGCTCATCAAAAATGCCATCAGAAGACCAGCACACTTCTGTTTCAAACATCATACAGCACAGACTGGATAACACGGCGAAAAGAGCCCCTTTCACTGCATACAACCCAGCTACAGCTGTTTATTGCTGACAAATGGGGGGAGACTGCTCTTTCTTGGCTCTGTTCCTTGTAGGTACTTGGGAAGACACTAGGGATGCCTAAGTGGGGTAGTACTCCTTGCAGAGAGAGTAGTGCACTTCCCAGGAAAAGGAGGGATAAGGAGAACAAACATGATCCCCAAATCTACAACTTCACAGGGAACTCAGAGATGGCTCCTGGCCTGGAAATGCTTAGGTCTGCCCCTTGCTTGCTTTGAAATACACTTTTCATCAAGATTACTGCTCTCATAACTCTCCTGAAGGCTCATGGAAGAACATCAGGGTAAATTAGCCCATCTGTTTTCATTTGGCAGGGATTCAGCAAAACAGAGTTTAGCAAAGTGCTTAAACAAATGCTTAACCTTAAACTTGCTGTTAAGGACCTAAGGAAGTGCTTTGCTGGATTAAAAGCAAAAACAACTTGAAGAGGAAGAGGGTGTACATGGTGTCTTGCACAGAGGGAGGCTTGAGAACTGAGAGAGAAATTGCTTTCAAGATATGCCAGGATTTGTGCGTGTGGTGTGGGACATGGGGGTGAAGATGGTGGCCATGTGTGACTACAAAAGAGGAGAGAGACTGTGGCATGGAGCTTTCACACTCCATTTTCACTAAAAAAAAAAAAACAAAAACAAAAAAAAAAAAAAAACAAAAAAAAAAAAAGAAAAGATTGCACAATACTGCTTTTGACAGTGTTTCAGCTCTACTGGCCAGTGTCTTGAGCTGCTTCACTCTCTAAATATCAGAGTAGTACAAGTCCCAAGGAGGCACAGGCCATAGGTCTTAATTCCTGAAGGGGCAGAGACTTAACTCCACTGACTGTCAGTGGGAGGAGGCACAGCCACCAGTAGCTTCTATTTCTTCCTTTGCACTGGAGCCTATACTAATACTTCAACTCCTCATGTAATCACTGCTCCATCAGCCATGGGAGGTAGAAGCAAACAGCTCAATTTTTCTGTGATGATGGGGGCAGTGAAGAGCCAGGTGGCAGTTTCATAACATACAGGTCCATAACTCTCCCTTTCCAATACAAATACCGCCTGCTGGTGTTTACTCCTGCCTTTTTGTAAACTAAAATGAGACAATACATTTGCAGATGACTAATCTCTTCATAATGCATTTTTACCTCCTGCAAACCGGATAGGAATATAATTGTTTTTCAAAAAGATGGAGAGATCTACCAGATCTTTATATACAGGTTCTCGTAGACAATGCAATCCATCACCTTTCCATTAAAGGAGTATACAAAATGAAATATTTAATAAGTGATAAATTAAATATTAATGTCCAATGCATCACAGAGATCTCTAAAAGTTTACATGGGTATGTAAGTTAAAGTGCTTATTTTTGCAGCAGCCCACCCTGTTTGCACCTAACTCATTAATTCGCTAAGTGCTTCACAGGCCTCTAAGCAATCCCATGGCCCCACAGTCACTTCTAAGCAAAAATTTCAGCTTTAGACCTCCAAAGCCAAGTTGTTTAGTTCTTTCTTCAGCATCTCTCAAATCTGCTCTTACCTTACCATGAGCTTCTTGGGCTTAGTCTCTGTCTCCACCACCCACATTCAGTTTTACTCTAGTTGGAGGTTGTGGTGGCACAAATAGAACTGATTAACCTGGGTTTCTTTCACACCA
The DNA here is from genome assembly GCA_004320125.1 of Scolopax mira. Taxonomy (NCBI): domain Eukaryota; kingdom Metazoa; phylum Chordata; class Aves; order Charadriiformes; family Scolopacidae; genus Scolopax; species Scolopax mira. The sequence continues at coordinate 12,780 of BJBW01011707.1, forward strand.
GAGAAGGAACTACAGAGCTTTTGTAGGAGGAGAGGAGACTGAGGAGGATGCAGAGCTCAGGCAGCTGGGAGTGCTGTGTGCAGAGAGCAGCACCCTGCTGGGGTAATTAAAGAGCTACTACCAGATTTATTCCAAGATCAAGGCCCTAAACATATTTACTTATTTAACTCCCATATCTTTGAAGATCTGCACACAAAGGACTTCTGAAATGCCTGTTCTGGGGCAGGGAGGAGGGAAGACCTCAAGCCCTAGCCTTGAAGGTACTTGTTATGAAGTCCCAGCAGCTCCTGGGCCCTGCGCCTACAATGACACTGGGGTTTAGCAGCTCAACTTTTGGCCACAGCCTGAGGATGGTCCCCACACCAGTTTCCACTCTCAGTGCAGCCAGATCCAGTTTCCCAAACAAGCATTTCTGTGTCTGTTTCTTTTTGCCTCTGCTATAAGCCTCTCATGTAACACCTCTCCCCTTGCCCTGCGCAGCTATCCTCCTTCCCACCAAGGAACATGAGCAAAGACAGCCTGAGGAGGTTAACACTGCTCATTAATCGATCAGAGGAGCCAGTGCCAAGTGAAGCGAAGTGATGTTTTCCCTCCCGCCCACCATGCCAGGGCTGAGGCTGCTGTTTCTGAAAAAAATCCCTGCTGGGAGAAGGAAGAGGCACGCCGTCTGGCTGGACAGCCCACAGAAAGGGATGCTCATGGGCTACTGGGTCAGGCCCTTTAACTGGAAGCAACATCTGGGCCTTTGGCAGAGGTTTTTCTAAAGCCATGCAATACCTGGCTGGCTTTGCATCCCCCGACAGAGAGAAAAGCTGAGCCCCTCTCCAAGAGCCTAAGTACTTTCCTTCTGCATCCCAGCACATAAGCACATATTCTAGGGGTTTTGAAAAAGTCAATTTGTCTTGCTGATAGAGTATTAGTCCCTTTGGGGGCAGCTGCTGTCTCTCCTGGAAATCAGTGAGGCTTTAAAATCTTCATGATTTACCCTAACACCTGAAAAAAAAAGCCCTGTGGTGGCAGCTCATGCAAATATTTCCACTAACTTCTCAAGAGCAAGACAAATCCTAAAAAGAATGTAAGGTTCACATTTTTGATCCCTTCAAAATAGCTTTGGTATGTATGACTGAAGTAGCTGTGAGAAACAATTGCTGCACAGGGGCCCAATTACTCACATACTTCAAGACATACTAAAATTCCCACCTGGTATGAATGAAGGGCATTGCTTCAGATCTATATGACTGTCAATTTAAATTTCTTTTTCTTTATTCTTACAAAAAATTATCACAAAGCTAATTGTGACTCTCAGCTATCAGTGGTATTTTGATGGGTTGGAATTTTTTAACTGGAAGCTCCTGTTTCACATGAATAAAAGTTTCCAAACTCAACAGGAAACTGAATTTTGGAAGGCTTTTCTAATGCAGCTAATACCACAAAGCCCTGCCCTGGGGTCGATTAGGTGGTTTAGAGACCTGGTGCAGTGTTAAAGTGCCCTAATATGGTCTGTAAAGGTTATAAATGTGGATAAGTGCCATCCTTAACAAAAAGAATTTTCTTTGTTACCTTCCTTTTTTTTTTCAAACAAACAAACAAAAAAAAACTTTCTACAAAGATCAACTGTAAGCTATTCCATATAATTTAGGTTGAGTTGGAATCTCTTTGCAGATACATCTAAGTGACAGAAACACTTCTCCAGCCTTAATTACAGTAGCAGTGTCAGGTGGTGCTGCATTAAACTTATCTTTGGCTGTTAGCTAAGCTAAATAAATAAAAAATCATAAACTCCCAGCAACAAATACAAGCATATCTTATCATTCACAGTGTGAAGTTGTTACTACAGTGCCATCTTCAGTGTGTTACATAAAGTGGAGTTTTCCTGTAGACGATTTTTCATTGTTCTTTATGGGTTGGAAATGGATTAAAGGAATTTCTATTGAACAGAAGAATGAGGAAAAAAAGGTGAAAGCCTTCTCTCTTTGTTAATGAGAAACAGTGTTGTGATTCAGAAAATACATAAATTATTCTATCAGAAGCACACATAATTATCAGGCAAAACAATTTGAGCCTGCCCACAACAATACGCCTTGAGGTAAAAATGGTCATCTCCACCTGCCAGTGACACTGCACAGAGCTGACAATTTTGCCTGTGAACGTGCATTATGGGCAGTACATTACAGAATCATTAAAAGTTAATGCAAGTGTAACTGTACAGATAGGGAAAACACATACTTCTCCATAAATTTGACAGAAGATCTGGTCAAGTTGTGCTGTGGAGGACAACACATTTGGTGAAACAAGCTCTTCCAGCCAGGTCACAAACTTTACAGGTTAGATTGGACCCAGAAGTAGATTCATTTTTCTGTTGCAGAACAGACTAGCCCATATATTGAAGTACTAGACAGTCAAAGAGAGTTTCACATTCTTCATAGAATCACAGAATCACCTAGGTTGGAAGGGACCTTTTAAGATCACCTAGTCCAACCAATGAAAAAAAATTGATTCTTGATTACAGAGCTGTTGTGCTGTTCTGCTCCTGTTACTTTGCTTCCCTGCAATGTCAAAACAAGGATGTTAATCCACCTTGCTACAACTTTGTTCCTTGGCCCAAGCCGTGGATGTGTTCTGGGCAGTGCCACATAAGTCTGCTCCAGAGGGTATAGGAGAAGACATTTCAGTAAAGGTCATTGCCACGCTTCTGTTGTCTCTGGGGACATCTTGCTTATGAGGCACATGGCAAATGCCTGCATAAGTAGGTATGAATACAAGGGGTTGCTTCAACTCCATATGGCACTAAGAGACACTAGGCAAACTGACCTCATGCACGTGTCATGTCAATCGGAATACTGGAGTGGAGAAAGGAAATAGGAACCAACTCCAATTCTACATCTTGACCCCACAACTTGCCAGCATAAGCAAAAACTGCCAGAGGTCCTAATGTTATTGAAAAAGAGGAATGATTTTATTATTCTAATGCAGATGTTCTCTTTGAAGGGAACGTATTTGCTCATCTTTTTTAGGCTTATATATTTTCTTGCATATGGCTCAGAGCTGTATTGCTCTGTATAGAGAAGACAGGTCTATTTAATGGTTGAAGGAGAAAAGTATACAGAAATGAAAACTCAGCTTATTCACTTATAGTGATTTCTCAATCTGAACAATAGACTGCTATATACAGTACAATGGTATTTCCCTTTTGAAACAGATTGTATGCTGATAATACTCATAATTTGCATGCTGCTTTTATTTTGAAATCACATTACAAATATAAAGGAATTTTTCACTTACTTTACAACATGTAATCCTTACTATCTTTGCTGTCATATGCCAAAGCAGTATAAATTACTTGACAAAGCTGCAGAGAGAGAATGCGTCATACTGTTTTTGTTGACCATTACTTCTGCTAATTGTTAACTGTTTATCTGACTGTTGCAATAAAAATCATAAAATCATGTCCATGGCATCGCTCCAACAGCTAAAGTGGAACTCCAAGTTCTAGGGGAAGCTACTTAAAAGATAAAACCTCTTAGTGCTTCCATAGCTTATATTCTTGAGAAAGGATTACAGAATAGGGATCTTACTTGTTGGCAGTATCCCAATTATCTCAAAGTACTTTCTGAATATTTCACCTAGTTAATGCAAAATATTTTCATTAAGAACAGAGAGAAATCTTAAATATGGATTATCCATGAGGATGTTGTTCTTTATTCTTACTAAGCAAAGTATTTTTGCTGGACATTTGGACACAATCTCCTGATTAGATTTGTGAAACTACCAATTTATTGAACTGATCACAAAAGTAAAGATTTTCATGAGGATAAAACAGGGCAGCCATATGGCAATATTTAACAAACTATAAGAATCCCAATTATTACAAAGTACTAACCCCAATCCAAAGACATCACCCCTTGTACAACATCTGTACTCCAAATTGAAGACACACCTCAGCAGGAGCTTAAAGCCTTGTCTTCAAGAATGGGAACTGATCTAACTTCCATTATAGCAAACAGAGAGGGAACATTCAAAACCTTGTATTTAATTTCTACCACACAAAAGGCAGCAAGACAGTTCAGATGTGTCTTTGCAGCTAAATTGTGCCCTGAGCTGCACATGTGAGTTCCTTGGCTCCCAGGGCATACTCTAACCCAAGAATGGAACAAGTTGAAAAGCTGCATGCTAAAAATATAAAACCAACTGCTTGCTTTCTCTGTCAGTAAAATGCTTTCTAAATACAGATACATTATCCAACAATGTGACCATGCTATAAAGTATCTGTATTGTTCTTTTTCAGTCCTGAAAAATTCAAATTCTACTCATTTTGCTTTTCAGAGAAAAATGAATGTTCTTCTCACACCCTTTTCCACAAAATTATTTTTGTGTATAAGCAAATGCAGACTGCATATATACCAGAGTGGTAACCTGGAGTCTTATTTGCAGTGTGTAGACAAGAAGAATACCCTGTTGAGAAGGACTCACAGAGTTTATGAAACCCTGCCAGGGAGCAAGGAAATCTGCTGTATGGTACATCGTTTCCTGTAGTTACTTGCAGTGAAGAGCTCAAAATCTGTCAAAACACTCTGCCCTTTGTGACTCTGCTCATTGAGATGTACTTGCTGTGCAGTGTCTCATATTCATATGTGGGCAGTAATGTATCTCACAAAGAGAGACTCTGTCAAAGAAAGTGCTCAACAAACATTAGATATGAACTAAACTCCATACCCAAACAGCATCCAATGTACACACAAATATATCCACATCTCAGTTAAAAACTTCGTTACGAAATATGTATCACATCTGGTTTCACCTGAATAATTTGTCCAAGACTCCTCAGTAAATAGTAACACCAAAGCCTAGCTTGGGGAAGTGGGTGTCTTGGGTAAGTGGCAGATGTTTATGGGATTTAGCCCGCAGTGTGCCTGGATTCAGGTGACTGAATCACATCTACTTTACATTGCACACTTTATAGTCATGAACAGCCATGATTGTCCAGCTTGAACAGCCCAAACTGAATCTTCCTAATGTAAGTTTAAATCATTTCCTACTCCTCACTGTTTCAGATCATACATCTGACATGACTCAGAAACCATCCAGGAAAGTCTACAATTTGCATTTTTCAGCTGGCTTTTGCCTCTTTGGAAACAGTGTCCAGACAAACATTCAGACTGGGCACACTGAAAGGTGAAATGAGAACATGAAGTGGAAGTATGCCATGGAAGGGGGCATCCTAGGAAAGTACATGAAAGAAAATCAAGAAATTAAATGCTTGTGGATGAGGGAAACAGGAAGATTTCTCTGTTACTGTACATATGCAAAAAGACTACTAAACCATATAGAGATCATCTTTTGTTTTCTGGTTAAAAAAAAGACCAAAAGGACAATGATACACACTTGTATATGCATCAAAGTTGATTTACAGTATTTTAAGCCTTTGCATACACACACATAGATGTATATACACCTTCATATACACACATAGAAAAAAATTGGATTTAGTACCAGCTAGGTCTCTTTCTTATCTGATTTGTGCTTTTAAGAAATTACTTTGTGTTAACTGACTACAAAAATTCCCAGCAAGAGACTGAAAAATCAGTAAAATACAGCACCAGTCTTTTACTAATGACTGGTACTTTAAAATAAAAGACTGCTCAAAATGTACTGTTTTCAGACAATAAAGAAAATATCTCAAGTATTACTAATGAACACGAATAAACAGTAAAATAAAGATACTTGCAGTAAAGTTCCTATTTAATGAGAAAAAAGAACAGGGTAAGTTTGTTGCATTACAGGGAGAAAATAAATTGTATTGTTAAGATAGCATTTTTATTTTATGTGACATATCTCCCAAGTCTATGTATTAAAACAGCAATTTAAATAGTTTTTTATCCATTGCACATCTACAGGATGCCCATTGCTCTTGAATCGTTGTAGAGTTCCACTGACATCAGACACAGGATTGTACCTACTCTATATTCTACCCTATGGCTATTTGAAACTAATAACAGCTTTACCATGCAAATCAACAGAGAAAAAAAGGAAGTTTATATTTTTATTCAAGTAAAAAATGACTTAGCTTATTTTTTATTTCAATGTTAGACAGATCAGATCTTCAGCTAATGTAATAAATTTCTGCTTTTGTGTTCACTAGGGTAAGGCTGATTTGATTCCATTGAAATATGTTGAGTTCATCTGGATTTACAGTTTCTGAGATGAGTTTGTCTCTGAGCATTAATATTCCTATTTTTATTTTTCAACACAGCATTAATCAGAATACATAAGGATGAATAAATTGCAGTTAGAAATAAAGACAAAATAATGGAAAAATATATTAACAGAAAACTGCAAAATTCCTCTACATTCAGGAAAGCAGTGCACACATATTCTTTTCAAGACATCAATACTCATTCTTGACTCTTAAGCTCTTCTTCAGAAAGAAATTCTATGGAATATATAAGTTGATCTTTTTCAATTAGTGCTGTGGGTTTGCTTCTACCATTCACTGCAACTGGCAGTGAAAAAAAAAATCCCTATCAGGTCCTGATTTTCTAGTCCATATCACATTGTGATTCTCATTCACCACCATAATAACGCCTGTTAAATCCTACACAACAGGGAATGTTTAATCTAGACATGACTCTGGTCCTCTTCTTCTTCCCTTCCTGAAGATTTTTATTAGGCTAAATTTGGAAGTTAAACTACCTAAGGACATCTTTTCACTTTTTATTTATAAAACTAAACGCCAATTTAAATGGTATATATATTGATATTTTTCTTTTTGCTAAGGACAAACTAACTTTTCCTTCCTCTGAAAAATTGTCTTATCCAAAATGATTAATGAGAAGGGAACAGAAAGAAAACAAACACACCTAGCATTACTTGAATTTTCCTCTAAGCACTTCTGTCTCAAAGATCTCAGAATCCAACTAAAACCTAACTTCTGTTTGTGTTAATAATGCAAACTAATTTCACTGACTTTGGAGGGAGTATATGTATATCAGAAGCAAGAAGAATTTTGCTAGACAACACAAGATGGGAAAAGCTTTCATGAAAAATAATAAATTGTCAAGGTGATTAGAAAACATTACCATTTGACTATTTTATAGATTCTCTTTCATCCATGTATAAATGAGAATATTACAGGCACTTAACAAAGTCTAGTTTCAGAAATACAATAGTACCAAATAACATTATTAATATTTCAAACAATTTTTTAAGTCAAAGCTGGCTAATATTTTGGTGTTGCTGAAGGCAAACAAAATTAATAAAAAAGTAGCTTCTGTGGTATACATTGGGCTAGATGTTATAAGTAGCTATGGTAATTATAAACTAACCTAGAATAGTAATGATGGAAAGAGGGTAAAACCAATACATTTTGTTTTCTTTACTTTATTTCAAAATAGAGTGATTGTAAATACATTCTTATATTTCCTTCCCAACTCTTTCGATGCAACCAAAAAAAACCAAAACTCACTGTGCTAATTTCATACAGTATCAATGTACAAATCATGCAAAAGATATTATAGATATTATACCACCATTAAGTTCTGGATGTGTTTTGTTGATTCTGAAACATTTTTAAACATTATTCACAAGACCATGCCTTTTATATCATCATTATGGCTTTTTTTTTTTTAAATTTCTATACTAGTTTTCTATACTATTATCAATCTTGAACACTAAATGCGAAACATAAATCATCTAATGGTCTTGTGTTCTTGCACCATGGTAGTTGCTTTCTGATAAAACTGCACAATTTCTTTTATTTTTCAAGAAAACAATTACACTTTATTGATTTTACTTAAAAATGGAAACTTCTTTATAATACAATGAAGACAACAGATTATGTTAACACCTTCACTGATTTAATTTATGTCTAGGGGTCTTAACAGCCATTTTACAAGCATGGCCACTCAAACCAATAAAATGAACAGATAGATTTGTTAAGCCACATCCGAAGAGTCACCTTCCCAGACCAACTCAACTGGCTTTAGATTTGAATGGACATCACATTAGAATTGCTGTGCCGACACATACGCCGTTTCAAAACATGGAGGAAATAAACTGATATTAAGGTTGTCATTTAAAGTAACAATTTCACAGAAATATAATATTTTGCCAACTTCTGCATTCTCCATTCACACTATTATGCCTACATATTGCACCACATATGTAAAACACTTAGGAAAAATTTCTACAGGAAGGCCCAGATTGTGCAACCTTAATTTATGCTGGTGAACCTACACTCAACTGCATAATCCCAAAAGAGTCACTGGACTCTACATATTATACACAATGTCTCTGAGCTGGCTCTTTTTGAAGTCAATGACAAAACTCTAAGCCCCATCTGTGGACATCTGTTTAATTATTAGCTCATGAATAGTATCTCTGAGGATGATTTAGGTCGAGTTTAAATGCTTTACTGGATTGGAACCTCAATGAGCAGGAAAATCTGACCCAGTGCAATGGTACAGCATAACAGTTTATTTCTTCCTCCTTTGACTAGTGAATAGAAGATCTCATCACAAAAAAAAATCCCCCAAACCAACAAAAAAAAAACCCAAACCCCCAAAAACCACACAACAAAACAAAATCTAAATTTTTTAGCTGAGGAAGGTATGATCATTTTTAATTGTTCTTTTAACTCAGGGCAACACGAGTCATAAGCATATCAGTTTTAACATCACTTAAAAGTATTAGCTTATTTGTTATTTTTAATGTTTTTAATGCATGTCTCTTGAGAGAAGGGTATGGGACATGACAGTCTCTGACAATGCATTGAAGCATGTTAAAAGTCCTATACTTTGGCAAATCCCAGTAAATCATGCAGCACCGTACAGAATCGGCACAGTGCCCCAATATTCTCAGCCCACTGATGGAACCATTACAGTCTATCACAGCATTGCATCTTTAACACTCCTTAATCCACAGATTCTTGTCTCAACTCAAATGTTCTTCAAGCCTTGGCTGTGTACCGCACCACTGGGCAACCAAAAAATTTTTGTCCTAGGAATGCATATACATAGTATACACATCCTGAAAATCCCTATGACATCCTGAATAAAGTCAATTATTGTGCATGGACAGCAGCAGCTTTTCTGAATGAAACTCAGCCATTTCTCACACATCTGTGTTTTTATTAGCTGAAGTTATGTATATACTTTGTAGAATGGAGAAAAATAATAAAACAACCCTCTTTCTAAGAGCATAAACAAATGTCTGAAAGTAGAAAATTTTGTCTTTTGCTTTCTCTTAAATAAAGAAGTGCTTTTTCTTTTGTAAACTTAGTTAAAAATATGCTACAGGCTGTTTGCCAAGTATGATTCCAGAATAAAAATTTCACAGCAGTGTCATAGAGCCCTGAAATTAGAGGTTTATAAAGAAAATAGCTGACATAACCATCTCCACAGTATTATCACTGGGTCTTGCTATAATATTTCCTAGTTTCAAATTCATGTTTATAGCCTACTAATCATAATTGATTTATGTATTGATTATAAAAGGTGGGAAGGAAGGTTCTGGTAGCAAAGGAGGTAGAGAGGCTTATGCAAAGCTCATTGAAATTAACTAAAAAGTTTCTTTACAAGTCAAAGAAATTTTGTTAATCTCATAGTATAGATTTGCTGTATGATGTTTTACCAATATATCTCCATTTTCATCTCAAGACATTATCTATCAGTGAGATACCGTGGGAATTTTCCATTCTCCTCACTATTTTTTCCTAGCTATTCAGATTCAGCTTTCACAAAGGCAAGTTTTTACTCTCTAGGTATGAGCTACACAATACTCTGAACTGAGATCACTATATTCATTCTACACTGTGATTTGAAACAGACATGATTTGCCACATTGTTTACTGTTCTGGTCTTTTTTTTTCTGGCAGCAGACAGACAGATAATAAGAACAGAAAACTTATGCATATACAATTAAAATATTACCCTTACCATGAATTCATGTAAATACCTCTAGTGAAAACTATTTAGATTAAGCTGTAGAACCCCAAAAAGCAAGACAACTGATGGCAAATAATTGCCTGAGACACAATACTAAAAAACTAATGAATCTATTTTAAAATGTACCATTGGTAACAAATCTAAAATAAGATAATATGCTAATTTCACAAGAATAGTACAGAACAATTTTATTATTATTATATCTGATCACTTAATTCTGGATACCTCTACACATTACATCCTCAGATTCTGTTTCGTATATTGTTCTGGTTTTATTTATACTGAATGATTAATGCATTGTGATCAGGAAAACAAGTCAGGCATATTAAATACATATTAAGGAGTACATATTTTTCCTATTTAGTATACAAAGTATTTCATAAATATGAATTATATTACAAAAATAATTTTTGCTACGCTCACACAGTAAGCACTTTGACAATTTTGGACAACCTGTTGGGGTTGCAAGTGTTTCACGTAACTGAGAAAGAACTCTAGTTTTAATCGGAGATGAGTCTTACAACAGATTCTGCATAAACATCAAATATTTTCTTCAGATGCCATAAATACTGCAGAAGTCAGTTTGAATTATTTTCTTTCTTTCTTTTTTTTTTAATTTTCTGTATAGACATGTATGCTTCAAGTGGTCAAATTTATTTCATAATATGTAATGCATGGTATATTTTAAACAAATATTTGCACAATTTAACATTATAATTCCAGTGGTTTCAAGATGCAGGCCATAAATGTAACCAATTTACACATACTATCGAATGTTCTCTCTTTGCATGCTTGTTACTTTTCAGATAATCTTTAAACAGTGCCATTACAACACCACAAATCAAAGGATTACTCCAGTTCCACCAACTTAAATCCACGTGCAGGATGAAGGACCCAGCTGAGGTACAAATACCAGTACCAGGTTTCTTGTGTTTGTTCTAACAAATCACAAGGAGACGATGGTTTTGCATTTAAGGTACAAAACATATATGCCTCTTGAGGTTAATTTCAGTGTAACGTGTATAAAGCATCCCTTTGGCAATAGAGTTTGCAGTATCCCTACAGGATTCCACAGGGCATGAGCTTTATGTAGTAAGATCTATTAAGGAAATTCTCCTCTACTTGACAAATCATATGCAGCTACAGTTAATCAGACACCCTTGGATACGCCTGCTTCTATGCCTATCAATATAATATAGTATTTGGAAGTTAAAAGTCAACAAAAGGCACTTTCATCATTAAATAAATGTCCTCTGTAAGCAATAAGATTGCATGACCTATATTTTATTCAAAGTTGTTTGTTCTTCAAGGACTTGTAGGTAGTCAGGTGAACTTTGAAGTTTAGCTTTTAGTTCAAAATATTCACTTTTTCTTTGTTCTACTACAATTTTACTATGATTACCACCTATTAGAGATTTCTTGGGTTTTTTGTCCTGTTGTTTCTCTGGATAACGTATTTCAAAGCCACTGACCCCTATGCTGTTGTATTCTTTTTTACTTTCAAGAAAGTTTTGAATAAATACATTAGAATCCCTGCCAGGGAATAACTCATCCAGTTCATCAATTGTGCTAAGTCTTTTTCTGGTATCCACATGCAATAAATCTTTCTCCTTGTCATTAATGTTTCTCAGAATGACTTTTTGCCCTTGTGGGTCAGCAAACGTGAAGCCCGTTTCAGACTCTTTTAAGCCACAGGTATGGCTTTTGCTCATCTGCTCAATGGTTTGAGGAATGAAGGCTTCTGCACCTAGTCCATCTTTTTTGTTTGACTTGTGATCATGCTTTCTTAGCTGCAGTTGCATAGAACTGCATTCTTGATTTCCAATCCCTTCATGCTTTACGGTTGGTTTTTTGTTGCGCCGAAGCACAAAAACAAGAAGACAAAAAGCAACAAACACTGTTAAAATAAGCACAACTAATATGCTTAAGATTAGGATGGACAACGGAACTGGGCCACCAGGAGGACTCCGAACTGGTCCTAGTGGTGTTGTAAAAGTAACAGTGGGCATTGGACTAGTGAACAGAGCAGATGGCTTGTTTAAAAGTTTAGGACAGAGGATCTCATTTTTCAGAGACTTAAGCTCAATGTTAGCAAACTGTACAGGGGTTTCACATTTCAGTTCCTTCACCACAATACCTTCATTTAGCTTTTCAAGCCACAGTTTTAAAGCAACTAAATCACAAGTGCAGTCCCATGGATTACCTTCCAAATCAATTTGTGTAAGAGATTTTAGCTGATCAAGAACGCCACTTACAGGTAAATACATGAAATGATTGTTCCTCAGATTCAGTCTAGCCAGTGGTGCACCAGCAAAAATGTATGCTGGCAAGCTTCGTAGAAGATTGTTGTTCAGGTAGAGCAGCTGCAAATTTGGCATCAAGTCAAAGGTGCCTGCTAGGATTTCTTTGATAACATTGTATTCCAAATACAGATATTGCAAGTTGTGGAGGCCAGCAAACATTTCTGGGTTCAGACGCTCTATCTGATTACCATTGAGATACAATCTCCGTAAATTTGTAAGGTTGCGGAAAACGTCTCCTTTGATCGCTGAAATCCGATTGCTGCCTAAATGTAGCAAATCCAGCCCCTCAAACTCAACAAAATCTGTAGTGTCCACATTCTTAATATAATTGCCATTTACATGCAGTTTCTTGGCATTTAAAGGTTTTGGTATGAGTTCAGCCATTGACTCTATATTTCTTTCTTGGCAATTTACACTTAATCCCAAGTCTGAAGGATGTGTTTTGCAAACACAGGGGACTGGACAAGGAGTTAAAGGAGGCACCCTGGTCTGGTAAAATACAATTTGACTGAGATTGCGATTAGACAGTGCTTTGCCTGCTACTATCCCCGAGATCTTTGAAGGATTTGTAGTCTTTGGCGGCTTTGTGACTAATCTGTGCACTGATGTTTGAGTGGTGTGGCCATTGGGTGTGCTGTAACCAGGTTCCAGCTGCAACGGAGGGAGAATGCGCACATCAAAATCACTCCCTGTCCCCATGGAGCACAACTCTTGCTTGTTGGTTTCTTTTAGGAGCCTTCCATACAAGTCACTAGGGGTTTCACAGATAGCTTCTCCAATGTAGATGTTGTAGGGCATGTTCTCCAGCCATGCTTTCAAAGGCAACAAATCACAAGTACAATTCCAAGGGTTGTCTTCCAGCTGCAATTCAACAATTCGTCCAATGTGTTCCAGAACTCCAATATATGGAAGCTTCTGTATTCGATTCCCTCGTATATCCAGATGGGTTAGAGAAGCAAATCGAAAAACGTTATCAGGAAGGAATGAAATCAGATTGTCATTAAGGATCAGGACTTTCAGCTTGTGAAGCTTATTGAAGGCTCCCCGTTCAATAAACTTGATTAAATTGTAGTCAGCTTGGAGATACTCCAAGTTCTCTATGCCAAGGAAAGTGTCAGCTCGGAGAATCTTTAATTCATTGTTGTTCAAGTGCAACTGTTTTAATGCACTAAGACCCATAAAGGCTCCTCCCTCAATGTTCTGCAACTTATTATTACCCAGTTGCAAGGACACCGCATGTGTAAAATTAAGAAAGGTATTTGGATATAGAATAATTAGCAGGTTGTTTTGAAAGTTGAGGTGGTAAAAATTAGACCATGGTGGTTTAAGCTGATTTGGTCTGTAGACTGCAACCTTCTCACAGTTGACATAGAGGACATTCTCAACTGACACACAGGAGCAAACACTGCATATTTCCACAGATATATCAGCATCTGCAGTTGTAGAAGAAACTGGAGATGACAGAACCAGAAAGAGCCACAGAAACATCTTCTTGTGATCAGCAAGCAACCTTAGGCTCCTGAACAAAGATAAAGAATCTAAAGAAGAAAGAAGGAAAGAAAAAAGAAAACGTTTTTCAGTTGTCATTGTTCCAAAATGTCATTTGGGTTAAAAATTGTATACCACTGAGCTACTGTACCTGCCAAGGGTTATAGATAAACTACAAGCACTGAATTTAAAATAACATGAAAGATTTTAACAACCAAACAAATACATGGGAGCTAGAATGATTTCAAATAAGGAATGTAAATCTCTGTAGACAAACACAAATAACTCTAAAGTCTGCCAAATTTATTTCTATCTCTTGTACATGCCAAACATGCATAACTAACAAAGTAAAATAACCAAAGGAGATTCCAATTTTATGCATATTTACTCTCTTCAATCCTGCACTGCTCATGTTGCTGAGTATTTCAGGGATATTAAACACAAATGCTGATGTTATGCATGTCCAAACATCTGCACTGGGATAGCACAATATAGAAAGGATGAAGATGCAGACATAAAAAAGCAATATCAATACTCAATGTACGTATCTATAGCATCAACGCATACAGATTATCACTATGGTAATAGTGAGATTCACTCAAGGGATAGATAGGCATGCACAAGCACTGTTTCTGTCACTTACTATACCTAGTTTAAATAAATAGGTAGTAAACTGATTACAGAAATACAATGAACGATCCACAACACAAGCAGATCAGCTCGAGGTGACCAACGGAAGTAAACAGATATGGAAAAAACATGCACAGGCACACAGCCGCCATCCCCAGGAATAACACCACCACCCTGGCTTACAGGGCAAAACAAAGTCACAATTCACCAGCCTGACACTACTGAAACCTGAGAAGAACTTTTTTTTTTTTGGTAAAACATTATGTAATTTGCTCTTATGACTGCACTGATATAGAGGTGGCTTCCAAGAACCCTTCACTTATAGTCAGGTCAGCTGCGCTGCCATTTTTTTAAACAGAAGAACTGGAGTCACAGCATTTCCCGAGTTAGAAGGTAGCCTTCCTTTTTTTTTTTTTTTTAAACAAATCAGTCAATAACCAATACATTGCTCTCCACACCTTCCACATTCCCCAACTTGTCCCTTTCATTTCCTGCTGTGGGAAGCTACCGAGTTGGCAGCTGGGAGCCAGGACAGAAGTGAAGAAAGCTGGAGCCAGCTGGAGGGAAGAGAATCGGGTAGGAGGGAGACGCAAGGAAGGGGAGGATGCACCAGGGACCTGAAAGGGAAGGCAGAGGAGGAATGAGGGAGGCAAGAAGGGAGAACAGAAGGACAAGAGGGACAGGGAAAGCTGAGAGGAGGCAAGAAAGGAAGACGGGAAGCGATGGACGAAGGGGTCAAGGAGGCCGCGGAGAGGGACCACAAGGAGAAGAGGGAGCAGAGCAGCAGCTGCTCGACCCTGGCCGAAGCGACCGAGGCCACTGAGGCAGCCCGATGCCCCCACCACTACAAGTCCCTCCCCCTCCCAGGCACCTTTCCCCGTATCCCTGCCTCGCCCACGCTGGAATCCCCTCTTCTTTCTCAGTCTCGGTGCCCCGGTCGGTGCTGAGAGAACACACTGCGGGCGCTGCGTGGGACTGGCGGCGGGTCGGCGAGCCCGGCCAGCAGAGCAGGCAGCACCGCAATTTTTTGCCGCAACCGGCTCGGCTGGTGCCGGCTCACCTATGTCGTGGGCGCCCCGTCGCCCTCTGCCTCCCGGCGGGGAAAGGCAGGAGGAACACGGGCGCACACACACCGACCGCACATGCCGGCTGGGAACGGGCACAGGGCGGCGATGCAGCCCAGCGTCCCTTCCACCCTCCCATTGCAACGACACGCAGCCGTGGTACCCGCCACCAAACGCTCTCCCCACCCCTCGCCCCTTTCGGCACCTTTGCAAAGTCCAGCCCGCAGCACATACATACACACCCCCATTCCTACGGCCCCACTGCACACATCCTGACCTCCTCACCTCTGTCCCTCCCACACCTCCACCGGTTTACCCGAGCCGGCCGGACTCGGTCCCTCCGCCCGCCCGCTCCACCGTAAAAGGATGGGAGCGGGCAGCGCTGTGCCCTGGCCCAGGGCTCCGGAGGCGGCCGGCTGGCAGGGAAGGCGAGCGCGATGGCAAAGAGGCTCAGTCAGGAAGCCACTGTCGCCTCGTCTCCCCCCCCCCCCCCCCCACCTTTCTTCCCCCCCCCCCTTAAAAATAACAGCAGTAATTATAAGAGCAATAAAAACAAAATCTTCGGAATAATTTAAAGACATTAAAACGCCAACGTAAACGCAGTCCACGCCCGGCGGGGTACTCGGCCGCCAGCAATGCTCCCGGCGGCGCTCCGCGGCGAGCCCGGCACTGTCCCTACCTCGGCGGCCTGGGTCGCCGCGGCCCCGCTCCGCTGCGCTCCGCCGCTCTCCCCGCGAGGTCTCGCCTCCAGCAGCTCCGCGCAGGCACTGAGCGACGGCGGTGGGGGCAGCCGGACGCCCGCTCGGGCAAGCACCCCTGGAGAGGCGAAGCCCGGCTCTGCGGTACCCCGGCGGGCTCCGCCGCATGCAGCAACCGCCTCGCTGAGCCCTGCCCCGACACTACGGTCCCCCGCACACACGCGGGGCGAGGATCCCTCTGCAGCCGGGCGCCCGCTCCCATCGCACTGCTCTCGCCCACCCCTTGCAGAGAGAGCCCCCTCCCCTTCGCCACACGCACACAGAGAGGCAGGCACGCACCAAGCGTTCGGGCACTGCTTTGGAGGAGAAGGAGACGCCGCTCCGGTGGGAGCCATTCCAGCCCACCGCAACCGCCAAAAAACCCTCTCCACACGCCTGGAGGCGCCCCGCCGCCGTTACCTTTCCCGGGGAGATGCCGAGCTGCGCCCCCGCGGAGCTCAAGAGGGTGCGGCGGGGCGGGAGGCGCCCCCCGGGGCGGCGAGAGCGGCGGGGCGCCGGTGCCGCGGTGGGGCTGCCATGGGCGGCGCGCAGCAGCTACAAGTGCATCCCGCAGCACAGTCGGGACGGGGGCCATCCCGCCCCCGCTCGCCCGCCCGGCCAGCGCCTGGCTGCGCGCCGCTGAACGCTGCGCCCGGGAAAAGCGGAGCCGCGGAAGAAAAGAGATAAAGAGAAAGCAGTCTCCCCCCCATCTTTTCTGACGATATTCCTTCCTTCTCCTCCCCCTCCCCGCGCCGCTTGAAACAAAAGTAGAGGTGGAAACTGAGGGGGCAGGATGGTAACATTTGCTGCATTTAATGTGAATTGCAATTATGGAACAAAATCGCTGTGAGGAGACATACCCGACCCGTTCTTAAGACAACAGAGCTATTTGTGCATCTCATTCTTTGTGAATAGGTGAAATTCCTCCTCTGCTTAGGTAACAGCTGCAATCTGATGAAAAAAATCCTCTAATGTTATGCACTTGTGCAAAATAGATTCCGGTAATTAAGAACTCCTATTTACCTTTTATAATATACTTTAAAATGATAATGAATACCTCCAAACAAGGTGACATTTCTTTCCTAGGCAGAAGAGTCAGTTAGCCAAATAAAATCTTGCAAAGTGTTTTTCCATTGCTCTAAATGCTAACATAATTCAGTTAGAAAACTGTTTATGTGTTGCACACATACTGGTTGTGAGTGCTAGGTCTGGGCAGTAAACATCAGGGAAATGAAAACAGCAAGTGCTTACTTCATTTAGAGAAATTAAATAAATAGCTTGCTCTGAAGGCTGACTACATCTAATTGAAATAATTTCAGAATGTTATTTTGTATTATGCGGATAGACCAATACCTGAAGATAAATGCAGCTGAGAGAGAAATAATTTGCATATCACAACAGAATTGAAAGTGATCTGCAATTAATATTCAGCCTATTAAAAACTGAAATCTTTAAAATGTAAACTCTCTTGATTACGGAACTATTAACAAAGCACTGTTAATATAAAAGGAAATGCATGTATATAAAAGCCCCAGTTTAGAACTCCATATAGTTTAAGCTGAATTTTTCAAGCTCTAATGCTGAAATGAAATTACGGAATAAAGAGCAAAATCTAGAATAAAATTCATTTAGGAACATATCTGTTTTATAAATCTATTTTAACAGCAAACGCAGATGTAAAGATCAAGATGCCAGTTTTGTTTAACCAGCTACATTAAGGTGGATGTTAAACTAATTCCTTGCTAATTTAGTAGGTGAAAGAGCATATAGACAGTACCAAAGACAGACCATTACTCCCACCACCATTCAAACAACTGCTTAGAGACTGAATCAAAAATCAAAAAAGAAGCATAACTAAAGATCATATTTTAACCAACTAAACCATGAGTAAGCATTTAAGAGAACTGAAATTGAATTAACTAAATAATTGCTGTTTCTATGTTTCTATGATAAGTAGCTATTGACAATGACATATGTTTATGGTGTTGTAGAACTTATCTGAGACGGAAACTTAGTTATGCAACACAATTTCATTATTAGGGTTTTAGTATGTCTTATTTTTATATTTACAGCCACAAAAAAGTAACTCCTCCTTGAAATCTTATTTAAGGGGTTTCTAAACTATTTGTCCTAACCTGCAACATGTCAAACTCACTAAGATTTAGGTTTATGTTAGAACAACAAGCCAAACCAAACTAAGGATAATTTCAAAGTATAACAAGCTTAAGCACAAGCTTAAGCACAAGCTTAAGGTCAAGACTGTAGTCCAAAATGATGATATACTTAAGGACTAAGTCACTTTAAAGAGGTTACATCCTGGAATCACTTGATTGTACCCCTTTTTTGATATCTGGCTAGAATTTTTGTCACCATCAGTAGAAATTTTCTGTATAGCTTGATGGTAGATAGTAATTGGAAGACAGCTAAGACAGAAAGGGCAAGTTGGATTAACTGGTCTGGTTCCCTGAAGATTACTTCAGGCTACGCACCATGCCCATTATTGTCATCTCTAACCTTTTCTTAAATTTCTTGCTGTGATGGAACCTCATTCATCTCCTTTGATTTTTTTTTCCTTTGTCTGCTGTTTGACACAGGACCATGTTATTTTTTCTTCTTCAGTTTAGCAAAAGGAGAGCAAAAGCTAACAAGCAGATAGATTAGTAACATGATTTTCCACGAATAGAAGTGTCTGAGGAAAAAGAAATGTGAGATATACTACTTCCTACCCAAGGAGACACACACAGCGTCACTCAATAATGGTACAATTAGCTTATCAATAATGTCATTACTATATCTAAGAAGAAGCCCTTGTGAGAAAAAGGTAATTTCTACTCATGGCTACTGAAATTCATAATGCAACCTGCTCAAAAATTATAGAATATATTTTGTTTCCTTCTGCATTTTAATGAGAGCTTCTAAACTACATTTTTCTTCTCAACACCAGGCATGCTTGGTCACCTACCTCTCCCAGTTTACTTCTGGGCTGATGCAGGAACTTGAGATTGAAAATGTACTCTATGTATGTTCAAAGTCTACCAGGAGAAAAACCTTCCTGTAATAGAATAATTGAAATGTAGGGTCAAGAGATTCAGAAACGCTGAATCTACTACTACACACAGCTTGAAACCCTGGAGAGCATTTACTCAAGCTGTTCAGCACACATGCAAATAAGACTTCAGCTGCAGTCAAGCAGAGTTCGACTACATCCACAGTAGTTTACTGAGTGTCCTGGTCTGAGGTAAAACAGAACCAATGAGAAATGAATTGATAGGAAACAGGAGACAAATATCCTACTCATTCCTGGGCATTTCCAAGTACAATTTAAGATACAGTATCTGAGCTCAGGCTGCATGTGCATACATAAGTGTCAGGGAAGTCATACAACTTCCAATGTCCTACCTTTATGCTGCCTGTGGATGCACAGGCATCCTAAACACTTTTCCACAGGTACCGAGTTGCACTGTTCTGCTCTCTCTCCAGATTGTCTGTTGTCATCCTTAAAATGAAATAAGTGTTAGTCCCTGGTAGTTTGATCCCTGGTAGTTTGACCTAACTGGAGATACTGATGGCCCACAGACTCATGTTTCTTGAAATCAGAAGACCAAGACAAGAAATTGTAATTGCCATGACCAGCACAGGAGCATGTTGTCCTTGCTCCTGTGCTGACGCCTCAAGTGGCCAGCTGTGAGCAAGCTTTGTGCACCCAGCTGCCAAAAACACCCCTGTGAGAGAAGCAGTATGCACACAAATGTATTTGGGTTGTTCCATTTGAAAAGGAGCCAGGAGTAGAAACTCATATAAAAAGTCTCCAGAAATTAATGTGAATCTCTTTGGCTTGGGCTCTATGTTATAATTATTATGTAAGCACTACCTGTCACTCCTTCCTTTTCCCAAAGAATGATAAAAACAGCCCAAAAGTTAATGTTGTGGCCCTTCACATAGGGTTCAGGTAGAGAAGAAATATTTCTCTTTGAACACATGGAACACTGGTTAACAATCCTTTGAATAGAAAAACAAAGGTTTGTGTGGACTCTGTCTCTTTCTGGAGTTTCCATGATTAAACAATTTCTGTTTTACAAGTCTACAACATGTTTCTGCTCACAGATAAATCAGTAACAACTGCCATACTTAGCAAACAACATCCGACACAGCAGAGTACAACAATGACTGTGCAGCACTGTCTTATAATAGGGCTTCAACTGATAGGACATAGCCTTTTGAGGAGGAAAAAAAGGCAGTAACTCCACCCATCGTCCCCGCCTTCTATGTATTCTGCCACATTGTCAGTCAGAAGAGGGGGGGGAAGACTATCCTTGAAAACTCTGTAGCTACTAGAGTGAGTCCCTGTATGTGCATCTTTTAAAAAGTACAGTGTGATATGAAACAGTGCAAGTCTGCAATACACTGAAGACAGAACCACTGTGAAAGAGTATTGTGCTAAATAAAGTGGAATAAATGCTGTCAGATATATATGTCTCTGCTTGGATCCATATTATTTCCATCTAACTTACTCCATTTTATCCAGGAGCCCTCTTGAATGTGCAACAAGTAACCCATCACCTGCTCTAGGAAAGCATCACCTGAGAAAATACTGTAATGCATGCATCCCTTCAACAGGAATTGGCAGGGATTTTTCATTTCATCTTTTCCTACTCATTTGCAATGAGTTATTGTCTTGAATGTTCAATAAAGTGGGCGTGCTGTTGGTAGTGGGTCTTCTGACTATGTCTCTTTATAAATTCAGCTTACAAGGTCCATAACACTATTCTTGCCAGATTATACTGTCAAGGCACAGTAGGTAGGCATTTAGTTTCACTAAATTGCAAGATTCCTAGTGCTGTCAGTACACCTTTGCTTATTTTCTTTTTCTGTGCTCACTTACCCAGGGGTTGTTCACCCTCCAGCTCATTGTCAGAGGCTAAAGCCAAGCTTGGCCTTCCCTCCTGCCCCCTGAGACAACGAAAAGTGTGAAATCAGAAGACAAAGAAACTAGTAAAAAAAATAATGGATTAAGAACTTACTTGGGATATTTTTCTGTAAGGTTGTGTGACATAAATGCAAAACCTAGAAGCAACTGCTGTTGTCCTACCCAAGTCTCTTGTGGAAACTGCTTGCTATACTGATTTCTCAAGAATAAAAATGTATTTAGAATAAGGATTCCATGGTAAAAAACTCTGACATTATTGAATTAACTGAATAATGAAATAATACTTTATCCTCTCTGAGTGATCGGCCTAGTAACTGAATAAAAGAACTCTCTCCATGTAATACAGAGAAAATTTAAAGAAATTTGACTGTGTCTGGAAATGATGGAGGACAGGAAAGAAAGAGGTACTTTAAAAAGGGGGGAAATGTAGTGTACTACAAGGCTTGTTTCTTTGTTTTCCCCTAATAACTTAATCTTCAACAGCAGAGCAGGGAAATCTTTTATGCTATGAATTCCATACCTCTTCAGCTTCTGGTCAGGATTGGATGGGTTGAGGTCACTTGACATAAACAGAATGTGAATTTCCAATATTCTAAGTTAAGTTCTCAGTCCTCCACATTTTTCTCAGATGTGAGAAGATACTCCTTCTAGAATTCCACAGACTTAAGTGGGAATTTTCATGTGTATAAAGGTCCACGGTGTAACCCACTCATTAAGCTATCTGCAAGCAGAAAATTCCCTTTCTTTATTTCTTAGAAAGTTCAAGAATAAAGCTTACAATAAAAGCATGATAAAAGACAATAAAATAATTGTCATTCAATCTTTAGAATGAAAAATAAATACTCTGTTTTTCCTGAAGTATAAGTTGCTGCTGGCTCTTGGGTGGAGAGCTTCAAGCTGTGACAATGTGGAACAGCTCACCAGCTACTCTTGTCTCTCTGCACACTGGAGAGTCACTCCTGTACTGCAGTTACTTTGCTTATCAGTTGAAAGACCACTGTCGTAGAATGAATAGGCATCTACAGAAGAAACCATATGCTTTGAACATGTTGCTTGATTTAATGAACAAGTTACACTGGGGGGGAAATATCTGAAGCAAAGTTAAGATATTGTATGGGTTTGCTCATTGCTCTACTTTAATCTGCTATTGCTTCTGGGGTTTCTTTTGCAGCTGCCCTAATTTCCTTTACTTTTACATTTTCTATTAATTTCAGTTAAGGCCTCCATAGGCTCATGAGCTAGTGGACTCTCTTATTATTGTTTTGAAAAAAGCACTCCTTCCTATTGCCTCTAGACTATTGCAAAGGAATGCAGGAACATGGTCTTTCAAGAAAGAAGAGAAACTGCAGCTACGTCAGTAACTGAGCAGTGACATTTTTTTAACCTAATGATTACATGCCAGTGCTGATCTGATATAGACTGGCTTCAGGGAAGGCACGCTGAACCAGTAACTAAAAAGGAGACGTTTGCTTTTAACAGCAAACATTTTGATGCCATATCAAAATGATCCAAAAAGATGTGCTTGAGATGGATGTCTCACCCTCTTTAAGCCCTGCCTGGGTGGAAGGAGCATTGTCCTCTCCTTATCTCGCTGCCTTACATAATTGTCTCCAAGACCTGAGCAGCCA
The DNA here is from genome assembly GCA_004320125.1 of Scolopax mira. NCBI lineage: Eukaryota > Metazoa > Chordata > Aves > Charadriiformes > Scolopacidae > Scolopax > Scolopax mira. The sequence goes on from BJBW01011707.1 coordinate 35,498, forward strand.
ATCCAGATTGTTCCAAAAACAGGTAAAATGAAATCATAGAATCATAGAATCATCTGGGCCAGAAGGGACCTTCAAAGGTCATCTAGTCTGACCCCCCTGCAGTCACAGGCACACCTCCAACTAGACCAGGTTGCCCAGGGCCTCATTGAGCCTCACCTTGAATGTCTCCAGGGAAGGGTCCTCCACCTCCCTGGGCAACCTGTTCCAGTGTTCCACCACCCTCATAGTAAAGAACTTGTTCCTACTGTCTAATCTAAATCTGCTCTTCTCCAGTTTAAAGCCATTCTCCAGTTTAAATCTTCCTCACCTTAGCAAAGGCTTAAGCATAGCAATATGTAGAGGCATCTCTGCTGCAACTTCCACTCTATGAATGCATGAGGGAGCAGGAGCTGAACCATCACAAAGAAGACAGAAAAAAACAGAAATATCTTTAAAAAATTAAAGTGAGGTTTTAAGGTGGGTAAAATTACTATTTGGGGCAATGAAGTTTTTCAAATTTTTTTTTCTTTTTCAAACTTCCTACAGTTTAAAAAGTGTATCAAAAGAAAGAGAATTCTGGCAATATGACACAGTTCTTGTAGTCATGGCACTCCTAAGTGCATTTCAGCTTCTAGCTACATGATATGCCTGGGATCTACAGATGAAACTGAGATGAATGCCTAGAAAATAATGATACAGATGTAGGAACATTAGTAGGAAGGGCCAAGTTCTGCTCATTTTTATTTTTATGGGGTGGTTCCATGAAAGAGGGAAGGACTAACTGCCTGTCCTCCCTGTTTCCCCTTATCATGTCCCTGATACCAGCCAATGGGTCTTGTCATACTCTTCGCTTATGCCATCCCTGGCATTTATTTGACCCTCCTCAAATCAATTCACTAACCTCAAAGTAATGGCTTTTTTTTCGTCTCTTGGTTAGGTTAGTTTTCAGCCAAAGTAGCGAATCGAATTGGCTTATAAAGAGCTGCAGCACGTATCAAAGCCGGTGTATGATTAGTGGTGTATGATTAGTACCCAGCCACTTAGAGGGTGAGAGAGGTGGGAGGAGGCATGAGGGGAGGATGAACTGGACTAAATACACAGCATCAGGATATGTTAATGTTTTACAATGTCTTTTGTAGCTTCACAGTCATATAAATTCATTTTAATCAAAGCTTATATGGGAAAGTAAAGGAGAAAAGTGAAAACTTCTGTAGAGTTCCTTCTCTCCACTTGAACAAGATCTGGATTTTCTCACACTTGGGGCTTTTAACATTTTAAAAAGTAAGGCTATCTTTTCTTCTCACATGTCCATGAAATCTCATTTTCAGAAGAAACATTTATACATATTTACTAAATAACGAAAGAATCAAAGGCAGATTTCTTGTGAAAAGTCTAAACCGATGCCTGATAACGGAAATACTGTAGTCTAAAGGAGGGTTCTAGCCTTATTGGAATCCTCTTATGCCAAAAGGTAGATGTACTTGTAGACACATTCAGTATAACCAAAGAAATAAAAAACGTCTCTGCTTAATCTCAAGTTCTATGAGCTGAGTATTCTTCTGCTATACAACATTTTATCTCTTATCAAAGGTGTGAAGTTATAAGTCCAGCATTCTCTGAACATAAGGGGAAAATTCATGTTTTTTAAATGAGTGATTAATAGGTCAATAAAGCTATTTAGATATTCACATATCATTAAAGTAAGAAGCATTGCAGAAGGATGAATAAGAAAAAAACTTATATCATCCCCTTGTATCATAACAAGGGGACCCTATCAAGGATCATGTTAAATAACTGAAGAACAGAGTTGAGCGATTGGAAAAGAGTAGCAGAGGGGATGGCTTTAGGAAGCTTGCACAGAGTTTGGGAAGCTAGCTAGAAGCGCATGAGTAATATTCATAGAGACCTTTATCCACTAATGGAACTGACAGAAGCTGACAATTATGACAACAGTAATGAACCTGTCTTATCTATTTTAAGACACCTTGTATGAAGAATTCAGACAGAAAGAAAAAAAAATATTCTTTGGTTGGTTAAAATACCATATCTTCAAGGGATTCCCTTTCTGTTCACTTTGCATTGAAAATATACAAAAGCACCATGATTGCAGAACATCAATATACATAGGTCATTAAAATAGATCCTACAAAGTGAGAGAAAAAGAAGTTCACCCTACATTAAAGTAATTTTTTAAGAAAAATGAGAGAGGATTATTTTTATTATTTTCCATGCTTTAGAAGGCCAAGAAAGCCTGTAGATTTACTTTATATGACTGCTCTGCCATGAGATTAGCCCAAATGTGATGTCTTGATATTTACAGATGCCAAGGGATCTAAGACATCTCATTTTTCCCCTTTTCAGTTTGTTCTGAAAACACACTGGATTGACTTCATGCTTTTTTTCTTATGCTATTTTGTGCTGTTTCCTCTCCAAGATCATTCTCATCATTTATTTATTGAAGGAAACTTTCATTGGGATTGCAGTGGATGTAACTGTATTTCCTTGACAGCATTATATTAGTAACCCTGTTTGAGGTTGTTGAAATAATTTTTGGACAAAGTCAAGGTGTAATGCATTTTTCATTGAAGCTAATAAAATCAGACTCAGTTTTGCGTAAAATAAGGGTTCCTGATACTTTTCTATTTTAGTAAAACATTCCAAGGTGTAACAACTGTTTTGAAAGTAACCTTTACTTCCTTGTGCAGATCAGCATTAGTTCATGCTATAAATATGAAAACCAATCAGCTAAGACCATGAACTGCTACTGAAGCATTGCTTCCCTCTTCTCAGGCTGTAGGTTGTTAGTTTTGACAGGGGCACAATGAAATATAATAGAAGCTGAAAAGGTCTTTACCTGTATCCCTTTGGCCCTTTAAAACTGATGTATAGGTCAATATGTCCAAGTTTCAGCTGAGGTGAGTGGTCAGTAGTCAGTGGGAATGAAGCTGTCCTTCAAGATTCAACTTAGCATCTAATTTTTTCTTAGCTGCTTACCAGCACTTAGTAGCATTTCTCTACCTGCACCCAAATGTTGGGCATCAAAAAGTGCCGATTGGGAGCCAGCCTACATAACAATGAAGTCAAATTCATAATGCTCAATCACACTATTGATTACCCAGTTTTTGGAAGTAGTTACTCACTTGCTTAGTTCTGCTTACTACAGGCCTTAAGGCCATATCTCATTAGCATCTTATCTTCTAGTTATGTTTTTGTTCATGTGTTTATTTTCTAAGTCACGAAAGAAGACAATTTCAGTTCTACAGATTTACTGAATAGGTGTTAGAATGTGGAAATTCTAGAACTTACCAAACCTAGTGTTATTACTCAAGACAGTTGAGAGTCAGTATTCCCCAAATGCATCATAGAGGCTAACAACTGAATTTTGTGTCCTTTGTTCTGTCAGCTTTGTATTTCTTTGACAAATTGACATCTGTATCATATGAAAAATCCCTACCCAACTTTTAATCATTTTGTTGTATTTCCCTGATGACTTATTTTTTAATTAAAATAGGTATATTTAAAAGAAGTATAATTTTTGAAAAACTCATTTTCTGTAATACTTAATGTTAAGCAGAGATGATAATTCGAAGGTAAAAACGTCAGATATGAAGTATAGGAGAACAAAGGAAACCTAACCCAAAACTTTTGTCCTGTGACTGTCACACTCTAGTGGTGGCATCACTAGACTGTTCTTTTATAAAGAATAAAGATGTCATTCTCAGATCCTTTCTCCAGACCAAAGCAGAATAGAGCTGTCATGTATAAATGGAAAGTTGAAACTTTTGCTGGCTTTATGCATTCTGAAAACTTTCTGCATCTGAAAAGAATTAAGAAAGTAAATGGACAAACATAAACTGGAACAAGCAAATAAACCAAATTCAGAAAACACACTGACAGCTTTACATGATATCCCCCCACCCCAAATCATTAACATTCAAAAGTCTGCCAAAGTTCATAGCTGAAATTTAAAATTTAGAAAATACTTTCACTTACTCTGACAACAAGTATTACATATAATATAGCATTTATCTCAGCTGACAGTGTTCTTTATAACATGCTTTATGAATCATTGCAGTTCTCTAGTTCTAACTGTATCACTGCTTGTCAGAAGGAAAAACTGAGCAAACTGTTTTTTAAAGGACCCTGTTAATGCAAGGATCTTTGGAACAGAGTCTGATCTGCAGGTGTCTCTAGTTGCTTAACTCTTACTCAGCTGTGTAATTCATTAAAATTACTGAGAAATAGGTATGTGTTTTCTTGCCTCAATTGCCTTATTTGTATACATAAGCACAGGATGTGATGGTATAATCTGATCAAGAATTTAAGTTCTCAAATTCCTGACTATCAATGCCACAGTTTAAGCCACAGTTCCTGCTTCAGGGCTGCATGTATCTGCCTTTATGCTGCTCTGTCTGACTAGAAAATCACATCACTTTTCTTTATGAACTACTTTGAAGGTTTCAAGTGGCAAATAACAGGGACTTTAATCCTCTCTTTTTTCTGAACAATTTGTAAATCAGAATCATCAAAACACATGTGCAGTGAGAGACTATGGCCTGTGGTTTGAAGAACATTATGGTTCACCGCATCTCTGAAGTACTTTGAGCTTACATTTCTTAGATTTCATTTCAACACCTCTCTTGTGTTCTCTCCAGCTTGTTTTCTGAAGAGCAAAGAAGCAAATACAGATATACTACTACTTATCAGACTAGCACCTGATAAGACCATTTGTTAAGCAAAAATCTCATCTCCATTACAATCTTGCAGCTTCCTATCATTATGTCTAGGTTAATCAAAGACAATTACAGAGCCCCAGGGATCTATTTGGATGCACAGAGGAAGCCCATATTAATGTACACATAGGCTGGTTTGACATCCTTTGAAATCAGTATTTTCACCAAAGTGAATGGTAGCAAAATCAGGTTTTGAGAAAGGGCAAGCAGTGATTTCTTTGCTGAATTACTGTTCGCTTAATAGCTCCTTAAAAATTACAAGTTTTTCACATTGCAGAAATTAGCCTGCCCTTGTACCTGTGAAGAAGTACTCCAGCAGTTGGGAAAATGCCCTGAAGCATTGCAGTTTGTGCAAAACACAGTGGGTGTCCACATATCACCACACAGGGGTCACCCTGAGGTTCTCCCCATGACCTGAATTAGGCAAGAAGCAGACAGCAAGTGAATATGCATTGCCAGAGTATGGAGCTGGCACATGTGTGATACATAGTCCATGTGCAAAGCATCCAGGTGGGTAGGAAGTGATGAGGTGAAAAAGCATGTTTTGCTACTGGTATAGGCAGAGCTGCTCCAGTTTTGCATCTGTTACTGAATACCTTACCTAACACTTGAACACCACAGGAGAAGCCAACCTGCACTTAGATCAAAGACAATAAAAGGTCTGTCTCTCCTTCCAGAGAGCTTGATTTTCTCCCCATTGGTGTGCAGGATCAATCCATACAGATTCATGGCTAGGTTTGTATCTTAGTATGCCTTAAACTCCTCCTAAAGGCAGGAGATACTTAACATTAGCAAGCTATTTCCCATCTCCTTTCAAGCTCCACTTTAAATCATTATTAATTGTGCTTGATGTTTTGTTTTTCTTTGTGTGTTGTTTTGTTTTTAGAGAAGAAGAGAGAAAATATGTGTACAAGAACCAGTTTGACATAGCAACAATCTCTTAATTAAAATTGGAGGCTACAATACTATTGCAAACCATAGATTCAACTAATGTAAAGCTGTGCTATTTGCAAACACCTTGTCATTGCCTGGGAAAATGGAACAGAACATACTGTACTTCCGAGTGCCAGGGTAAACTGCAAGCAGTTTATCCTGTCAACTCTGAGAAATGGAGGAAATATGCTGGGAGTCAGCTGAAGTGAATGCAAATATCTATCCATTCCAGCTGAAGAGCCCTCAGAGCTGCTCCATGTTTGATTGACATTAGCCCAGTGCCATTTTTCTTTGCCTTCTAGAGAAAGTGGAGTTGGAGGTCTGGAAAATCTCCGTAAGTGAAGTTGTGCATTTGGGTCACTGAAAAGATTGGGCTCAGTAAGTGAACAGGCTGATGTCACATTTTATGTGACTAAATCTGCTTCCTGCAGCCACCCCTATTTGGGAACGTAGGCACTTTCCATAGCACAACAGCACATTCCACACCACATTTCCATTCCACAACAGCACATACTCCACAATTCCTGAAGGGCCATTCCTCTGGCCTTAAGCAACAAGCACGACACTCATCAGCAGCTGGGCTCAAACTCTGAGTGAGTCAGAGATCATCACAGATCTGTCTTAAAGCCTTGTTTAGAATTTAAGAACAGGCTAACCTGCTGTCGTGGTTTTGACCAAATTGACCAACCAGAACGAC
>BJBW01011710.1:7208-33911 GCA_004320125.1 Scolopax mira
ATTACAAGAATAATTGAGGATTACTTGCCAACAATTACTTCCTTTCCCTCACTTTCTTCAGTGAAATACCCAGTAGACGATGTTTCAGTATGTGGGGTTTTTTTGTTTTTTTTGTTCAGGAATAACAATTGCCCAGAGAAGTTGTGGATGCCCCATCCCTGGAAGCATCCAAGGGTTTGAGCAACCTGTTCTAGTGGGAGGTGTCCCTGCCCACGGCAGGGAACTTGATAATCTTTAAGGTCCCTTCCAACCCAAACCATTGTATGATTCCATGATCTCTTCTTGGTTAACCAGTGAGACATTTCAAAAAAACAAACAAACAACAAAACAATACCAAAACAAACACCCCAAAAAGCTATACAATCCTGAAGTTAAAGTTTTGCTTGCACTCACACAACTTTTGGTCAGTGAATCACCTCAAGTCTTCGCAGATACTAAGCTTCCTAGCAACCAGAAGGAGATGGTTGCAGACTTTGTAAGGCGAATAAGAATACCGCTTTCTCTGAGTGAGTGATTAGATAAGACTGTCCAAGGTCTCAAAGGGAAGCAGATCTCAGCAGCTTTCCATCCCTTCGTGGAGCTCACTTCACACCGGCTCCCCGACTGCGCCGAGATGCTCCGCTGCAAACCCACTCCCACGGGAGCCAGCGGGCTGGAGCCAAGAGGGAAGGGCTCGAAATCTGGAGGGTGCTCATGTTTCCACTCGAAACATGAAGCGAGGAACCTACACGTGTTTAGTTGTCAAGGAGAAGACAACTTCTGTTTAGTTGTTTCTCAGCCTGGGCTGAGAAACAGCTACACTGGAGAAGTTTAAATGCAAACAGAAGACAAAGGCTTGTAAATGTAACTGATGTTTAAAAAAAAAAAGATCTCCTGATAACACTAACATAATGTCTTTTCTGACACGTGACGTGCAAAATTGAGTGGGTAGATTATGTTATAGACAGCTGCACACGTTGGGTGAAAATGAGCAGAACAAGCTAAGAGCAAAGAAACAAAGTCTAAAACTAACTATTAATAGTCCTATTACAGGGATTACTGAAAGTTATTCAGTTAAATACTCCAGGCACAGTATTATTGTTAATACTATGTTTAAAATACAATTATTAGAAATACAGAACTTAGAAAACAAACTGTTTCAAGCAGTTTCCTCACTTCACAAATAACTGTATTGACTTTAGTTACCATCGTCACAATTAAATAACTACTGATCCCTAAAATACTACTTCTCGCTTTTGAAGTCATCCTTTAAAGAAAAGTGGAAAACATATTCTGACACTAGTACTATGGAAATAGATAGTTTAAAAGATGACTTGCAAGAGAATTCCACAGCACAGTTTAAGCTGATGACATTGTCAGAAGTATCAAGAATAATTACTTAAAAATAGAATTGTTCATTGAATTACTATTACAAGCACAAGAACAAGTTACTTGGAGGCAAGTTTGCATCTGACTTGACAAAACCTAACTAAACCTTAAGCCTGTAAAACCGAAATAAAGTATAAGCTATCCTGCATGTATTAAAATAGCATACATTTATGAATTTACTGCAGACAACCACGTGTGCTTCATCAGAGATTAAGTTATAAGGCAATGTAATTTTTTCATGTGGTCAAAACGTTGGTAAAAAAAGACCTACAAAGAGTCACTTAAACTTCTGATTTTTTTGTACAAAGCGATCCTAGTCAGCATTTGAAAGAGCTACTTAAAGAAAACAGGTAAAAATACTTACACGTTATCTTCTACACAAATTTTAGGTCCAACTACATTTGCTGCTCCACTTGCCATTTTGAATGCAAAATGCTTTTCAGGACAAGCTTTAGAGATCCCACATTTGTACCTTGGAGGTTTTGTAGCTTTCAAAAGGAAATAAAATAGGATTTTAGAGACAACACCAGGGAGGTTAACAGAGAAGCATCAGCCAGTTTGCTGAAAGAATGCAAGGAAAAGAGCAAAGACAAACAGTATCTCACATCCACAGTTTCACAGCAGCTTAAAATAATCTAAGTTCCTCATTATTCTACTTCTTATTCTCACCCCACTGCTTGCTCTGGGACTGTCATCAAAAGCCACAAGACAAAACTACAAGTGAAACACTGGCAAAGAACAGGCTTAACCAGAAATTTAGGAAAATCAGGAAAAGAGGAAAATTAGTTTCCGATTGCATTTAGAATGTAATTAAGACTTTCTTAACTAAGAAATTCAACAGTCTTTCTGTTATTGCCAAAAGCAAGTCACATCAGTAAGACATGCATATGGATACTCACAGTGTGCAGCTGCATCCAGTGCTGATCTAGCTAAAATGCAAAATAAGTTTTACAAGATGTTACTATTAAAGTTGTTACCCACTATAAAAGAACCCATAAATTAAAACCTTTCTGTACCCCTACAAAAACAGGTTGGTTGAAGTATCAAATACCACTAAACAATATGTTCCTATATAAAACATTAACCTTTACACAGTAGAAGAATGAAAGTGATTATTACAAGTGTATGTTGAAAGTGACTATTGCAAGAGTAGGATAAATATTTCATACAGAAAATAAATTATTACACAGATTATATATGTATAATATACATAGAAAAATAATGAGAAGTACACATATTAGAAATAAAACCAGAATTCTTAAGTGTAAGAGTTTAAGAAAAGCTTATAACAAAATTAATTATATTCTTGATTATGGCTCAACTAAATATTATTAGATGTCTGGAGAAAAGAGTCATCACTTACCAAATATGTGTCCTAAGTTTGCATCCATTTTTATTTCAAACACTTGAGATATGACGTAAAACGTCAATAAAAATATTGCTACGACTACTACCAACTTGGCAGCACCTATTCAGAAGCAGAAAAAAAGTTTCAAAAAAAAATAATCTCCAAATGATAACAAATGATAACATTACCAAAATTAACTGCATGAGAAGCATGTATCAGATTACATTAAGAGAAACTCAGAAACAGGATGATCATTTGTGGACTCGCTAAACAGAAGTTATCTGTGAGAAATAGACATTATAACGTGGGATGCAATCGAGCCAGCCCATCAGGTTACCACACCAAATACTTGGGGTAGCATTTCAGTTTTCTCCAGCTTCATGCTTGTCTGACACCAGAGTGCACCAACTCAGCTCAGCAGCCAGCACAAACCACAGACTCTCCTATGGAAATCCAGCTTCACAAAATGAACTAAACTGACCTAACTGGCTGCTCTCCAACAGGGAAACTCCCACTTTTCCCCATCCCGCTTCCCCTTTCTTACCCACGTGGACCCATTTCCCCACTGTTCACAAACACTCCTCTCTGTCTCCTCCCAACTGAGATATTTCTATTTTAATGTTTGTCCGAGACTGAGTAGGGATCTGTTCATACACTGTAGCTTGGCTTATCTCATCAGTCAGGTGTCAGCATTTTATTAAAAAAAAATGCTGAGAAAACACCAAACAAAGCCTCCTTTTCAACAAATTTAAATTAGTGACCATCAAAAAGCAAGTTTGAAAACTCAAGAAAGCTACTTTAAAAAGTAATAAAAAAACAGTACTTCTCCCTTTTAATATGCTGAAGCTGCAAGTAGCTCCAAGTTTTACAAGCCTAACTTTCTCCAGTGCTGAGCAGTCAAACCACCTGCTGGGAGAAGAGCTGGAAGCACACAACCACAGCAATTCACATCTGAAATGGAAGCTCAGGTGTATGTGGTACTGCCATGAACCCCGCCAGTTTTTAGCATAATTTTCATTAGATTTCTACAGAATACTCCACTTTTAGCTTATTGTAAAATACTGAGAAGAGAAGTTAGGTGAGGAGGCATCTGATCAACATCCTGCCTTCCTGCCTTTCCCTGCTACATCCAACTGTATGGAAGAAGCAACTGTGCAGCATGCTTCTCTTTCTCAGATTGCCAGACAAATAAATCCTCCAGAAAAATACCCTAACTTATGTACCACACTGCTGCTGTGATGGGCTGTTCAGAAAACCATTAAAATAGGCAGATTACTCAACCTTCTGAGGGTTGAGAGATGTTAATCAATCCTTCAAAAAGGCTAAAAAAAACCCAAAACATATCGGGGATAGAAAGAGAAAAGGAAGATAAAGAAAGATAGAACTTTGCTTGCTTGTAGTTCGGTTCTCCTCTCTCACTTTCCCTTTTCAGGTGTGTGAGCACATACATACTTGTGTAAGAAAACACAGATGCAAACTTAATTTTAAAGTGTTATGCTGGAACTTCATGGATTATTGCATTCAAAGTGAAGTGAACCATGTGTAAGCACTAGAGAAAACATGACCTGAACATACATTAAGCAGCGGAGAAAAGGTTTTCAAAGCAACACTGCTTAAGAAGACAAGATGACACCGGGTTTTGGAATGTGTGATCTAGCAAGTGCCACTTGGAGAGCATGGTGTTTCAGCAGACAGTAGGTGTGATGAACAAAAACTCAGCCCAAGAAGCAACCATTCCCTCCATTCCATATCCTTTCAACTGAACTGCGAGTGCTCCCTTTAAGGGAGAGGTATGAAATCTCCTAGAAAATTCTTTTAGCACTTGAACCAGAACCAGCCTGTTTGCCACAGGTTAAACATTCTATAGGAACTGCCATACCTTCTTTGTCTATGGGTTTTAGCAACGAAAGCATTTAGGTGGAAGAAGGAAAAAAAAAAGAAAAGAAGAGATATTTGGAAAAGTCCTTTTCCAGGTGATTTAGCCATCTAAAAATTGCAGCATTTCCCAGTTCTTTATCAGATTTACTTTAGCGGATTGCTCCTATTTATACATATTGAGGTTAATAAAACAACTTCAGTAGTGACAAAAGTAATGACTAATTTAATGCATTAACAAGGTTAATGTGCAACTCTCCTGCAAGAAAAGGTGTTATTATTTCCTCAAAGAGCCAACAGTTGTTTCTTCGTCAACATAATGCTACAGCTATTGATAAAAGTGCAATGCATCAGAAACTCTAAACTCTTCCAATTGCCACACAGGCTACTCTCCTGCAAGGAAATGTCTACAATAATATTTTTTTGTAGTGTTATATTGGCAAAGATCCCATTTTTACAACCACTATACCTTCTGTCAAGTAAAATCAGTTGCTCAGATGCTGTACTACAGTAACTTACCTTTTAGAGCTTTTTAGAGCTTTCAAACTCCTAGTAACCATTCCGAAAGTTTCAGGCATTACATCATAATAGTATGTAGCACTTTTGATTGGGGTATAAGGTAGGAAAGAAATCATTTAAAAGACCAGTTGGCCATTTCCTTATGCCTTCATCACCTTAACAGAATTAGTATGTCAAGTCATGGTACCTTAACCATCAGATCAGCTGAAGCATTTTAAACCAGCTGCTTGCTCTTAGAACCATCCCAAATTCCAAAATGAGTTTCACTAAACATCAATTAAATGGAACAGCATGCCTGCTATGCCACTCAAGCTTATTTTAAGACCTTATTGTCACAACTTGGTAGTGCTGTCTAAAGCATTTCTTTGGCAAGTGGCACAAGTATGATTTTACTGAGAATACGTACCTGCTATTCTCATGTTTAGCCTTCAGCCAGCAATGATGCTACTGCATTAAAAAAATAGCCACCTAGGGAAAAAGAAAAGCACATAATTATAGTTACAGCCAAATGAGCACTTTTGTGATGAGTTAACAGTAAAAAACTATCTAGATTTCTTTACCTATAGCATTAATGATGGTTTTCCTAAATACCTAATTCTTAATGCTCACAGTAAAGGGAAGAAGACGTAAGAGATTTCTGATGTACTGCTTTCATTTGTTATCCACTAACCAAGTGTTCTGAAAAAATACTAATTTCATCAAATCCACTATAAATTCTGTTCAACTGTCAACCCTTCAATCTGTGATGTACGTATTTATCAGCGCTGCATCTAAACAATCTCTGATTTCCTAAAGCTATGTGGTTAAAAGTCATCAGCTCCATCTGCACTGCTTCAAGGTCCTGCAAGTTTTGGATGAGAGTTGTTTCTTGGCAACATGACATAGCAAAGTATGCTTTAGAGGGAAAAGATTTAAGCATTTTGGCCTTTAAGATACTGCATAAACTGCATTCAATGGAACCAAAAGCAGGTTATTCTAATACTTTAATCTATGCATTACAGAAATGTAATTAAACACGATAGTCACTTATTGCAGCATCCAGAAGATTCATGTGATGGTCAATGGTGACAAGAGCACCAACCCTAGAGCTAAGACTATTTCCAAATAATCTGAAAATCACTGCCTATGAGCAAACACCACATAAGCACCCAAAAGATTCTTCTTCAGAAGAGCCTGACACCGTGTAAAGTCAAAACAGATTCTGCTCAAAGGCTACCACCTCCTCCTCAAGCACTTCCTTGTCCCTGGGCTGTAACAAATCTTTTGCCCTCTGTCTGCAGAGCCAGGTCACCCTCAGCCATGGTGGGACCATGCTGCACTGAGCCTGGATACCTTCTGTCTCGAGTTTCCCCCCCTACTCCCAAGTTAAGAATCACAGAGGAAAGATGACCACATACAGGCGACTTGGCACCCTCAGCACTGACGTAGTATCCATGCAAATCAGGTTCTGCAAACCTTGCAATCTTTACTAATGAAACACCATATATCTATTAGAAACACATTAATTCATTTTAAAACATCTAAGTAGATTAAGCACATTTTTTTTTTAATTCAAAATAAGAATTTGCTTTAAAATAGTACACTACCTGAACTGTTATATCTCATTCTTCTGTTCTTATCATCATAAGTAACAAAGAGTCCTCAATTACTTTTGAAAACACATGAGGCATTCCAACAAATAGTCTGTAATCAGTACTTCACTTCTGGACTAAAAAATCTATTTCTGAATTTGCATTTTGCTGCATAACAACTTACATTTAATACAGCAAAAGAAAAACTATCGTTATTCAGGGATCTTTCTGGATCATCTACACCAAGGCCCAATTTGGAAACACGTAATAAACTATCCTTCTAATCCAAGTAGCCATCCCACACACCCATAACAAAAGCTATAGCATCCCCACGCTCTGCAGTCCTATGCCATGAGTTCAAGAACCAAAGACATGAAGACATGATCTTTAGAAGTTATTTGAAAAACTACTGTCATTGGAAATCAGGAAAATGAAAATCATTTGGAGAACACCACCACACAGATCTCCGGGTCTATGCTAGAGAAGAAAACTGGATATTACACAACCAACCTTTTGTGTTCACTTAACTCAGTACCTGTAAGTTCAGTGATTCGTGTCCAGACCCTCTTTGCCAAAGATACGGTCATTGTGCTCTATTGCTTAAAGTTTCCAAGAAAATGGTTATCAGAGAAGTAATCAGGAAAAAAACACTTATCAGTATACAAATATTTATTTCTACTTCATAAGAATTTGAAAATAAGTAAGAATAAAGTTTCCAAAGCAGACAAATGTTTTTGAACATTAAGGCTGTACTACAAGGGAAATCTCATGGCATATTACGGACATAATAATAAAGCTCCGTATATTATATCCATATATAGTATCCTCTTTCAGTGAAAGGCTAATTTTGATCTGTCTTCTAAAAAGGCAAAAAGAATCTGCCAGTGCAAATAAATTCATTTTGTTTCAAAGTCTCTGAACAGAATTATTCTAAGCTCTTTTCTCTCTCCTCCCCACCTCCGGATATATATCAACATTAAAATAAACACCATCTGTAGTCTGAACAACCACAAGCTTGTTTTAAGTCGGCAATGGGAAAAAAATTTTCTTCTTTTTGTTTTATTATAAACAAAACCACATAATGAATTCAGAGCATGAAAGCAGGAATACGAACAAAACCTAAAAGCAGAAACTAAGTGAAACAATCACACAATCCCACTTTGGCTGCTGAATGCCTTTATCCCAAGAGCCCCATCCATGCATCTCAGTGATCACTATTTGCTGCAATCAACAAATACACAACAGAGAAGATGCATTTTAAGTGTGAAATGGTTTTGAATCAGAAAAAGTAAAAATTCCTGTATTATGCTTCAACTTGAAAGGAATTTTTAAAGTGATATAGAGATTCTTTTCCTAAACTAAGCATCCCCCAAAAAATGTGGGTTTTGATCTAGCAAATAAATACAGGAATGCTACAGTATAGCTAAGTGTTGTACAGCATTATCCAGCTGCAACAGAATAATCTACAAACGCCAAGTCCTTTCTCTATACAGTATTAGCTTAGAATAGTTTTTAATTCAAGACAGAACAGGAATAAAACAGGTCAGCCCATTAATCCTTATGAATGCTTATAGACCTTTACTCCACATCTTTCATATTAGACCTCAAAAGTGGAATTACAGAAGTGATACAAAAATGGATTTGGAATTTTTAAAAGTGTGTATTTTAGTATCATTAAAAAAGCAAATAACACAGGACAACTGAGCTTGCTCAGGCTCAGATGCACAAGAAAAGTAGCAATAAAGTTCCTTTAAGAATGGGCTAAAAAACCTTAAAGACTATTTTTCTCCTATTTGACATATGATTCCATTAAGCAGGAACAGCAGAATTACAACCAAAGTACCTTCTTGACTTGTGAATGTCCAGTTATATAAATAACTATTATTATATTAACATAATTTCTTCATCAGGCAGTAAAAACAAGGCTCACATTTGTCACTTACTAGTCAGAGTCCGAGGCAGGAGATGCTCTGTCTAGCCAGCCCCTGAACAGAACAGCACAAGTCTATACAGACGAGGCAAAAGCCAAGGAGGGCACCACGAAATGGGCAATGGAAGTGATCAACATTGACAAGTCACAAAGTAAAACGACTGGTTCTGGGAAACATGACGTTGTGTGACTGTGAAACATGGATTTTCTTTTTCTTCCGATTGTTTTCTTAGCACAGAACCTAAGAGGATTATCCGTCAAGGTCTAAAGCTTAGGCAGCACAAAGGAACCAAACAATCCCTAACGTGCAACATCAAGTATCTTGAAACAAGAAGCAATCCACAGAAAAACCCAAACCCAGTGCTTTCAGATGCTGGTTTTCCTCTACATCAAGAGAAAGCAAGTTGTTACTCCCCAGGGTGGCTTACTGAAGGGAGGTGCAGCAAACTGCAGGTTTTCATCTACCACAGATGAAGTAAAGGTGTTTTAAGTCAGATAAATTCCAGTTACAACCAGCATAGTCAAATATCTACACAAGGCACATGCATTTGTTCACAAGATTAATATCACTGTGAATTTCAGCTATTCTATTAAACTTCCACTATTCCTATTTATCAAAGGGATCTTGTGCAATTCTTCATGAGGCTGGAGCAGTATGCTCTCCTTTTCCTATGATCTCACTCAGTGCAAAAGATGTGGACATGTCTTCTCCCAGCAACAACCACATCTGTCCAAGAGCTTTCTGAAGGCTGCTGCCTGTCATCACTAGTTCGCAGGAGCTGACATTCAGGAGAACTATCAATGGCAAGACATTCAGACCTCTCAACTACAGGAAGCCATACCCACATCCTGAATAAAGAGCAGAAAACTACAAAGAGGTTATAGTCTACAGGCCAGTAGAGTCAGTAGCTGGTGGATATTTTTCTTACAAGGCTTCGATGATGCTACCCTTCCGCCATGCTCCACCAGCCAGACATGTTGCTCCAGCAGGATGGTAAGATTCCAGTATGTAAAGCTGTGAAATACTGAGTAGCAGAAAACAAAGAAAAAGGGAATGCTTTGTTAAACTCATGTGGAAAGTTCTCTCTGAACCGACAGAACATGAGGGACTCAACAACAAAAGTAAGAAAATCACCAGATAAGCCAGAAACTGGTGCTGCTGTAGAAACTGCTCTTTCAGCACAGTCCAGTGCACGGGTTGCTCATTCCCTCCAGAACAGGATGGAAAAAGGTAGAGAGCTCACTGAACCAGAGAAGACAAGAAGTTACGTGTTATAAATCCTTTCTGAACACTGGCATGTCATTGTCCAGTTCCCAGCTTGGAGTCGAGCAGCTGTCCATGAAGAAAAACACTATTTATTCTGGATGCAAACTCCTAGGGAGTGGATGTGTGGAAAGACAGTTGGGAGCTGAGGTTACTGGTTGCCTTTTTTATTTTTTCACTCCACCTATCTTTGTGCATTGTATTTTGTCCAAAGCATGGGCAATTTCCAGATGTTGTGGTTTTCAGTGCCAGAGCCATTCCAAGCAATCCCAATGACAGCCCAAAATGCTATATGTAGGGTGCCATAACAAAAGTAGAAGAAAACCAGAAAACACCAGCTTACAACAAAAAAAAAGTAAGAGCAAAAAGGGCTTTCCCTTATTCTGCTCCACTTATTAACTTGTGAGGATGACAGACTCAACAAAAATCTCACAAATTTAGTACATAGTCCACATAGCTACTGCACATGTTGCGATACATACCATAACTAGCTTCAATCAGCTTTTAGAAGTGACCTGTGTCTCTTGGGAGAACCCTGTCACGTACTTCAGAGAGGAAGTTTATTATAAAAGTCTCATTTTGGAAAGCTATGAGCCCGTAATCCTGCCAAACAAATCATCATCATGTTTTATTAGAAGATATAAAGTTTCTAATACGCCAGGATTGAGTTCTTTCCACTTTCACATCTTAGCTATGATGGTCATCAAGCAAGTTCACTTCCTAGAATCAAGGCACAAGAGGAAATTCTATTGAGGCGAGTAAATTAATTGATAAAATAAACACGAACAGTCAGTTGTTATTAATACAGCTGCACTGATGCGACATGGAATGAAGTCATGATTTCAGTCCAAACGTGAATGCAGTTCAGTTTCGTCAATACTTATGAAACAGGCAGGTAAAAGCAAGGAAAGATGCGAGGCAAGAATTTACAAGGTCAAGACAATTGTGAATTCTGACCTTAGTAGATTAGAAAAAGGTCCCAAAACCAACAACAGTATTTAATAAAACAGAAAGTAATACATTTCCAAACAGACATCCAGTGCAGCAAAACCAGCAGCAGTAATGAAGAAAAGACCCCAGAGATTTCAGCATCGTAACTGCAGCGACAGCACAGCTACGTGTGAAACTAAAAGCAGTTATTCTGCTCTGCCTCAACAAACAAAAATTGCTCTGCTCTATCTGCTATCTGGGCTTTTAACTGAGACTCATATAGGTTTTTTCCTAAATCTATCTTAAAGCATAATCCCCAAATGGAAGAAACTAGGTAACAGTTACATGACCCAAATACAATAACTAAGGGCTAAAAGAATCAGGTTTGCTTTGCAAAGAGATGTTAAAGCAAAGAGAGAAGGAAGGAATAGACACCTTGTCTCTTACCTCCAAGGTGTAACTTTAAAATTATTTTAAAAGATGCTGAGATGGACTGCTCTCGATATCCACTTACCTATATCTCGATATGCTGCTTACCTATTTGTAGCTATAACGCCAAAGAAAAACAGCTTTTTAGCACAAGGATAAACAAGAAATACCAAAGGTGGCTGTAATTCGTCATAAAAGGCTAGAAAAATATGAAAGACAGGTTTTCTTAACGTAAGTAGTCTACAAGGTGTGAGTTAGTGTCCCCTTCATACTAACCTCATATTTCTACATCACTATATGCAAATCTGCACCAAGATATATAGTACTAAATCTATATCAACCTGACATGCTTTGAATTAAATTCAGAGGGAAATTTTTGCCCCCAAGTTTGTATACTTTCAAAAATGGTCAAATAATGCTATACCTTTTTTTAACCTGTATTTACTATCTGTTAACATGAATAGGGTGCTAAGTACACTATACTAGAACTAGATAAGCATTCAAAATTACTTAGTTCTAAAAAGGAAGGGGGAGAAAAAAGGCTTGAGCTTTTATTTTTATTTCTGAGTCATGAGTAGATTAGGACAATATTTTTTTTTGCAGTGCAAACAACCTTCCTCGATGATTAGCAAATAGATTTTTTTTCCAGTCAGAAAACAGCTCAAAAAAAACCCCCCATTTTTATCTTTTTTTTTTCCTTTCATTTATCTTTTACCTTTTTAACCTGGTAAAACGCAAACAATAGAACCACATTTTCTTTAATCCAGCCTCTGTTAATAGATAGTTTCAGTTTGTCTTTTTCGAGAAGTTCAGATCCATGATGGTTTTCTACTCAAAATTACACAGTGGATTAGATGTGTCAGGGACAGGAATAGATATTCTTATACAAGCTCTGATTTTAAACCAGTGGTTGTGCCAACCTGAATTACATGCCATGAACCAAACAGCTGAGATAATTGAAATCATTCCATGACTAAATTTGAGTAGGAATCTAAGTTTCTAATATGAAAATTTTATTCAACTACAAGATGTGTTCCCTCACCCAGATGATGTCTTATCCTTCTGATAGATTATGCATAGTTTTTCCACAGTGTTTACAAAATTCATTTAATGTGAAATTGGTAAAGGCACACAGAGAAAAGAATTATATATTTAAAAAACTAACTACTGTAGCTCAATTTTATAGTACGATCATGCACCATTTGTGTCTTCTGATGACAGAGGCTGTGACCCGAGTGGTTTCTCCCTACAGGCACTCCTATATCCACATGAATTCCTTGTGGTTATGGCAGAACTCCACATAGGCAAAAGTTGTATCCACACAGAACCCATTACAGACTCACAGATATGTTTTTTTCTCCTTTAATACTACCATGAAGTATAATTATTAATTTCTTACAAAAATGGTATCATCTGAATTGTATTCTTCCGTTTATGTGTAAGACTCAGCTTGGTATTCTGACTACACTGAATTAGACCCAAAGTATTTGTGCATTAATGCAAGATTTTCTTTAACTTCTATCAACTGCCCAAATCAATGAAACCAAGTACATTTAGGAAGTGAAACCCAGACTTATTCCAATATTAAAAATAGGTCCATTGCAGGTCCTATGCTGCAAATACTGCTATGTGGGTTCCTTCTAAGAAAGGAAATACAGATGAGAAGCAGCATTATGTCAGGGCGTTTTAATCCCTGATGTGCAAAGCAAAAGTTCCCAAACGGCATGTCAAATCACTGACCAGACAAGCTTTTGCTAGTGGCATCAATCCAGTACTTTCTCCTTATGCAACACACAAACTAGTCAGTTTCAAACACAGAAAAATTCTCCTGAATCCTGGCAAGCCTGAGTACTCAAAGGCATTCTACCCACTGAGAATGAAACTCAATCCATGTTCCTTTTGCAAGTAAAACAACCACCACCACCAAAAAAAACCATAAAAAAACAAACAAAAAACTCAAACCTCATAGGCACCCAATCCATACTCTGAAGACTCTTCTCAAATATTAAACATAATGAGATTTAATTTACTGTCCCTAAAATCCATACTATTTATACGCAATAAAAGTAAACTGCTGTTGCCACTGATGTACCTGTTAAAGAGAATCTTAGCAGTGTACTTCATGGGGTTGGATAAAATCACGTTGAGAAATACAGATAAATAAAATCTCCAAGGACAAATTGCTAAACCTCATTCACCCACTTGCTTTCCACCTTCACAGAGAAGTACATAAAACTCACACTAGAAATTTAAGAGAGCGAGGTTTAACATTTTCTTCTGTCATATGATGAACAAACTATTTTGAAACTCAAGCACTGCTGCAATTACCACCTGCTCAAAAGTTCAAACCCACTGATCTGTTCTCAGTTCTGTTTTTCAATAAACAAATTACCAACTTGATTTTGTAAGACAGCAAAGTCTGTACAGTCTTTCCACAACAGGAGAAGCAAAGCTTCGCAATTTATTTATCTGCAAATCACCAGGTCTCGCCTGAAATACGGTCTTACCAGAACCCAGTAGACATTTCAAATGTACAACAGCTTTCATATATTTGTAGCAATCAAAAAATACCAAGCCTGTTATCAGAATAATGCATCACTACCATGCATCTTATCCTGCCCCACACTCAACTCCCAGTGGAACTACCGTACAAAAAGATTATGGGTCTAAAGAACAATTAACATACATATAATTAATATGACAATATGAGCACACACAACCACAGCAGAAATTTGAGGCTACGGTTACAGCATAGCACTTCACACTGGGGCCCATTCTGAACATCAAGCAAGAAAACAGAACAGGAAAGGAGCGTTACAAATGCTTCCTCTACAGGTCCAAGTTTACTGCTGGGAGACCAATCTGTTTCTCTGCACTATTCTCCTCCCCAAGCACAACCAGACTCTAGATGGTAGGCTTTAAGACATCAGAATGAGGTCTCATCTTACGAGTGAGATTCATTTACTGCACAGACCACCACATCACCTCATTACAGAGGCCACCGACACAGCAAGGCACAGAGCTCCTGCACACCCTGCCAGGCAGAGAGGATCAAAGGTGCCAACAGGGGTAGCAAGGGACATTGCCACACACTGCTGCTGCAAACAAAAAAACCCCACCATACTACCAAGCATTTAAGTTTCTTCACAGAAGCTCAGCACAATCTGAGACTGCATATTGGAGAGGAGTTAATGTTTGCTCAGCAGCAAGCTGATCTCACCGGGAAGCCAGGGTGTTCGAAGTGTTCCCAGGTGACAACTGGTCAGAGCACTGTTGGTATCTATTCTCTTGCTCTATGGGGTACAGAAACCATTGCTCCACCACCGGGTGCCTTCTCATCCACTCATCTCCCATACAGATATGAGACTGCTGCTGGTGACTAATAACTTCCAAGCTGCGTGATGCACTCAGAATCCCAGTGCTCCTGTGGCACAGGCAAGTCATTGCTACTGGTCCACACAAGTGCTGGACAGGCCACCACTTGTGAACTATGAGGTGGAAGATGGTGAGAAATGGAGAGGATGTCAGCCAGTCGCATGATCTGTAACAGCTCTAGGGTGACTCACTTCAACTGAACACACAAGGAGACAGCAACAACACCTGCAGTTTCTAGACTGGTTTCTCAGCTTGAAGGGATTAGAACAAAGATCCGTAACTACCTCATGGCTGGGGTACAATCTTCCAGAAACCAGGACCAAACACATAAGCCATACCTAAGAAGAATTAATTTCACAGCAAAAAAAAAAAGAATTCTAGGGGTCAATATATTCTTTTTCAATTTTTATGTGTGTATATATATATGCACACACACACACTTTGTATACTTTAGTCAATTGGCACACATCCCACTAACTAAAATCCAACACAGACATCTTCTATCCTTTGAGATTTTAAAATCTAAGGATCATCATAGATGGGAAAAATCAAAGCTATGTGGGATAGCAAGTTACTGCCTGTCATCACCTATGGAGGAATTTGCCACACTAAGGACACATAAACTAATTTGAGGAATGAGACCCCTCAGTGAGCAAAAGGTGCTTACCACAGCAAGCTTACCACTGAGACTCTATACAGGGCTGATGGGAAGATGCTGATATGTAATCACTGTACACTGTACCAACTCCTGATGCCATGCCTCTCTGGATCATGCTATTCTAAGAGAAAAATCACTAATTATTACAGAAATTCCTGCAATAAACCCCTTCCTGCATTGACTCAAATATAGCTCCAAAACTATTCAGTTGTCACTGATGTTCAGCTGACCAGCAAACAGCCATAGCAGGTCCCTCAACCACCTCACCTGGTACTTGCAAGAATATCTGGGCTGATCCAAAACCAGAAACATCTGGGAGCCAGTCAGCAGCTTTCTGGTAGCAGCAGTACTAGCTTATACCAGCTTAAACGTTTGTGAAACAACAACTCAATTAACTGGTGATACCAAAAGAGATAAAGGAAAAAGGCTTTTCTACCAGGAGATGCTTACTTTCTCCTCAAACAGAAGAGAGCTGGAGAAAGGGTGGGTTCTCCCACCCTGAGGAGGTGACTTCCCACCACTGACTGAAGAAAGTCAGCCAGTCAAAAGAAGAAAGCAAGTCTTATTAATAGAAAGAAATCTGTAAATGTCATCTATTTTGATATTTTAAATTAAGATTTTAACTGGACTCTCATGAGAGCTACCACGGACATTGTGCAACTTGCTGTCATTAAAACTTACTCAACAGCAGTGGATGTTAAATGCAGAGCAGAGTCTACTCCAGCAGCTTTCTCTGTCCTGGTAAGTCTTCCAGAGCTTCTCCCCTCTCCTAGAAAGTCTCTCCCGTATCCTCTTGGGACTCAACTCCCAACAAGAGCTGGAAAATATAAACTATTTTTGTATCTAAGGAATATGTAAATGGAGAGCAAAAATAGTTGAACAATTCCAAAAGAGTAACTATTGCTAACCCCTTTGAAAACTTAAGTTTGACTAGATTTCAGAAAGCCTGGGCAAAAATAATACTTACTTGTCATCAATGACTTGGACTACTGGATAGAGATAAGCTTTTGAAATTCACAGATAACACCGACATGCAGGCAAACAAATTAAAGAGCAGAATTATCCAAAATTTTTTTTTTCTTCTTAAGAAAAAAAAATAATCCCCGAGTCCTCTCAGGACACATATACCATTAAGAAAAGCATGAGGAGGCTATACTAGGATTCATGGTTAAACATAGATTTTAGATGAAGCAGGAAGCCAGGAGCACCTATTTATAGGTTACAGATGCTTTAACATCCATTTAAGTTGAAAATTCTGGTGCTAAGAAATGAGATTTCAAGCAGTAATACCAGTTTAAAGTTATTTCCTCATCACTGGTCTTTCATGTTGTCACTGAGCCTCATGCCTGGATAAGCATGAAAATTTATGAGATAGGTGAGCTCACCTGCAACATTGCTTCTGCCCTACTCACCATTTCTCCAGCCCAGGCCCCATGACTTTGCTGGCTAGGGAAAGCTAACCTAGTAAAAAAGAATTAATGTAGTTTCTGCCAGATTAGCAAACAACAACTTTTAGGAGTGGTGGGAGGCAAAGCACAGCAGCATCGGGCTGTTGGATTTGCTCAGTCATCTCACGAAGCCTCATTGCAAGACTCTAACTTAATTTCTGACACCACTGCAGGTTACATTTTTCCTAAAGTAATCCTGAGAATTTATGGACAGTCGTGGTTTCAGATCAACGTGGGACTTCCCAGAGGGATCCTTCTAAACTGGGAAATAATTACAATAACTTCACTGCTGTTGACAGGAAAACGACTGTCAGTGGGCTGCACAGCTGGCCACTGCCAGAGAAAACACGCAGGTTTACAGTTATTATGCCTTAAATCCTAAACTTTAATCAGCAGATTTCAGTCAAGGTCTCAACACCAAGCACATATATCAATACCAAGCACATATATCACTTATATTAGGGCTCACGGAGATAATGATTGCTGATGTAAGTGGTAAGACTTGTGGACCTTATCCTCACATGCCAGCCTTCTCAACTCCCCGGGACTGCAGGTTTGAAAACCGGAACCCGAGTTCTATTTGAATAACAACTCCTCTTTCAACAATTTAAATCTTAAGGAACAAGTTCTCGGTGTCTGCTGTGGATTCATCTTAAAGACATGTAATCTCTAGGCTACAAAATAATCTGTAAAAACTGCAGTTTACATAGTAGTGATTCATCTTACGATCTTCCAGAAAAAAAAATAATAATCCCTTTCCCCTGTAGTATGCTAATATTATGAACAAAACTGTAAACTAAACATTTGGGAGCTCTACTTTTTGAATACTAGCTTGTCAAAGTTCCACTGAATTCTCGAACTCTTGCAGTATTTTCACTCTTTTCTCAAAGCACTGAGAATTCTCATTAAATGCAGAGCACGTATTCCCTGAAGCACTCAGGCTGCACCTGGAGAGGCCGGGCACAAACCTACAGGCAGCCAGAGGGTGACTTTTGGAACCAGTCTTACTGGGTGAAATGGTCAGGACTGGTGGAAAGAGATGGGACCGATGGTCTGCAACAAACTAGGTGCCTCCTCCATCCCCAAGCGAGGAGATGTCATGACAGGACAACACCAGGCCATTCGCTTGTGAAGAGCCTACCTGCAGGCTTAAAGCAAAGCTACAAAACTTGTTTTACCACACGAAACCCATCAGATGGAAAAGATTTCCTCATGCTTAAAAGAATCCCTGGGGGAGGAACGTGTGCTAATGAAGACATTCAGACCTTGATTAGTTTGGTAGGCTTCAAAAAAAAAAAAAAAAAAAACCAAAAAACAACCAAACCTGTTGTGCGCAGTCATTAACCATGCAGCGCATTTTTTTTTTTTTTTTTTTTGCTTCTAAATAATTCTCCTGTTCGTATTTAATAACCGCGTTCCACAGAACGCCCGGCGCAGGCAGAGCTCCCCGCCGAAGGCTGGAGTCACGACGTGACCCTGTTCAACCCCTTTCACGCGGGGGCGGGGGGGGGGGGGGGGGGGGGGGGGGGGGGACGACACACCAACAAAAAAACCCCAAACAGCCCAAACAATAAAAAGAAAAAACGGGAAAGCTCCAGAGATGGGGTGAATTATACAGTCCTCTCCCCCCGGCAGCTTGGGCAAAAACGTAACTTAAGACACGGTAACACTTACCCACCCCCAAAAATAACGAATAAGAAAAAGCATGGAATGACTGTATTCTTTTTCCTACTTCAGCAAGTCGGGGGCGAGAAACCCAACGAGCACCGACCGCTTCCACAGGTCCCTCTCCGCAAACGCACGGCACAGCCTCCTTCCGCATCACCTCACGCCTTCCTCCCTAACGGTCTATTCAGCTTTTAAATAAACACACGCATCCCCTCCCCTGCCCCCAGAACACCCACCGGAGCCCTCCCCGCCGTGGGCGGAGAGGAGGCGGAGGGGGAGAGAGGGCAGACCCACCACCGCTCGCCTCCCGCTTGCTCCGCGGGGCCCGGCGGGACGGGGGGTGCCGCCCGGCTCTGCCCCGCACCGGGGGGGCCCTGTCCCGCCTCAGCCCTCCGGGCGGGGAGGACGGACGGGGGGAGAAGGGCCAGGCGGCCCGGGGAAGCCGGCAGGGGAGGTGGGGGCAGGCGGCCAGCGCCAGGCTGGCTTGCCCCGCGCTGAGGAGAGACACGGGCGGCGGGAGGAGCAAGAGTCGCCCCGGTGAGGGGAGGAGGGGATGGCGGGCGCCCGCCGCCCCGCGGAGAACGCGGAGCCCTTACCTGGGCCGTTCGCGCACGTCGCGCAGCGTTGCCCCCTCAGCGGCCGCGCAGGCTGCCCCCGGCCCGCCCGCCGGCGACGGAGCAGGAAGCCTAGCGGAGCCGCCGCCGCTGCAGAGGAGGAGGAGCGGGCGGAGGCGGCGCGCCCGCCCCCTAACGGTGGCGGACCGGGGCCGCAGCCCCGCCCCCGCTGCCAGCGGAGGGGCCGTCCCGGTGAGGGGCGGGAGGCTCGCCCGGAGAGGGCGGTCCCGGACGACAAGTTTTTGGATCGTTTAATGAAGGCTGATTGTTCCCCACCCCCCCCGAAAGATGCCTTCCGTGTGTACCCGTCCGCTGGGGTGCTCGGTGCGCCCGAGAGCCCGCCCGGTGTCCCGGGGCTGGAAGGCTGGGTGACAGCTTCATGCTGGTTTATTTCGTGTCTTAAACACCGATCCCCCCCGCGCTCCCCGGAGACATCAGGAGTTACCGTCTGTTACCGAACAGAAAGGGCGTCCTCTGCTTAAACAAACCAAAACCACCACAAAACAAACAAACCCCCACAAACTCCTGCTTTTTTAAAAAAAAAATCTCTCTTTGATCAGTCAGACGGGGCTGATCCGTGCTACTGCGTAAAAAGAAAAGGTAATCCCTTTCTGTTCTTTATCCTCGGGTGTGCTTGTGGGTGCTCTCTTGTCTTCCCCCCCTTTTTCTTTTCCCTGTCACTGGTGTTTCTCTCTAGCCCCAGTATGAGTGGGCGCAGGGAGGCAGATGGGCTGGAAGGACACCGTTTTATTGTGTGGAAGAAGATTTCTGTTGGTCAAACTCCTTCCGCTGGACTATTGCCCGGGTGCGTATAGAGAGGGGCACCTGAGAGCCGGGCAGAGTCGATTCCGCGCTGTCAAACCACAAAAGGAGCATTTTTGCAACATCAGGGTGACACTTCTCTTAGCAGAGAACAAAGCCCCAGGTAAAATATAGGGCACATCACACATCATCAAAGTCAGGTAGACAAAAGGAGGTTTCTGTGTCTTATTTTAACCGCATCTTGTCAACAGATCTTTCTTTTAATGGATTTGAAATATCATACTTTGATACCGACTGCTCCTTGGTACGGGATGGTTGTTTGAACATCAATCAAGTAATTTCTTTTGTAAATTCTCACAACACATTGATGTTTCAGGCATACTGTAATCTCAACATGAGGAAAGAAATACCCATTCGGAGCGTTGCTCAAGGGAAAAAAAAAGTCTTTATAGCTTTTAATTCTAAATGATGATATAGATATATTTTAGTTTCACACTTATTTCAGTGCTTAATATATGAAATTTCACTGTGTTCCCCTGATTACCTATCAGGTACTCTGTCTAACAGACTAATAAGGTGAGTGTACTAAAGGAGGCTGGCTCCTTTGATAAGCCAATGTTTGCTTTAGAAACAAATGTTTTAAAAAGATTATGTAAGTAGCAGTATCAAATTATTAAATGAAGAAATAATATTATCTGCACTATAACCAATTCCTCAGAATACATCCATATCAAAATCAAAGAAATATATAGTCTGGGAATGGCTACAAGTAAATCCTGCTGATTATTTACCTGGCTGAAAGGGTGCCACAGGTGGCAGCTGGAAGGACCCCAAAGAAGAGGGGATATGCCAGCCCCCACAGTGTCTCAAGAAGGCTCAGAGTTCTTCTTTTCCCTATTTTGCTAACTTGTCTTATAATTTTTCTTTTTTTTTTTTCTATTTTTTTTTGTAGTTTGCCTTATAATGAAGTGGCTACAGCTATTAAGTAGAGGTCTTCCATAAGAATTACAAATAATACCTTTACCTATGTGAGTTTGCTTCTTGTTATTGTCTGTGATGAATTGAACATTTTTGTTTCTGTAGATTAAGAAATTCGGTGTGAAACAGAATGTGTTTCATAGCCACAGATGTTCTAAATGTCTCCTTATGACATAATGTGTTCTAAATTTACAGTTTTTAAATCCAAATTGATTATATTTATTTAAAACAATAAAACAACAAGATTGCTTGGCTTTATCTTTACACTGTTAAACTCTAAGAAAAATATATACCATAAGCATTTGTGTAGGAAGCGTCAAAAACCAAAGTGTCTTAAGGATTCGGGTACATTGGGCCTGAACAAAGATGACCTTGTTGGCCTTGCTTGCATTTTTGACAAGTTTCTTTGCTCGTGTCTCAAGCATTTGACCTGAACTTACTTTCTTGTCTCTCACACAACTTCTAATTTTCACTATATAGTTATAGCACTGCACTATGTTTTGTTTTGTTTCTTTATTGAAAATGAAAACATTTTCTTCATGTGGTTACAGGAAAGCTAAATGCGATGCATGCCTTATTTAGCATCCTAGGGCTAATGGGGATAGATGAAAACAAAGCAAAATACAGAAGCAAACTCTTCCAGTGTTTTATATTTAGACTGTTGATTATTGCCTCCGGTAATAGATGTTCTGCTAATCATTCATCACTCTTGATTCTCAGTTATGGTATCAAAGCAATTCCTGGTGGCTTTTAAAACACTTTTTTTTTAAAGTACTTTTTTTCAAAGCACTTTTTTTCCTGTAAGGCTAAATTTTATGTTTATATGTTATAAACTTAATACTTCTGCCCTAACAGGTCTTTCCATGGCGCTTTGAATGATCCAGCCTTGGGCTGCTGGCAGAGACCCAGCTCTCCCAAACTTAGAATATCTGTGGCATAAAAGTTACTTTTCTCAACACAGTAGCACAATCATAAGAAATGCTTATCTTTGCCTTTGTTAGGGTCAGTATTACTGTGCTGTGTTAAATAAGATGCAAATCCATAATAGTATAGAGGGAAGAAAAGGGGAAAAAATGAAGAAAAGAGAGGAAAGTGCTTGGAGAATGCTGCAGTCAGTTTGCCTTGAAGCAATTGGAAAATGTGTTTTCCACCAAGTTGTGAGTCACTTAACCATAAACAGAAACAAATATGTGTAACCACAACATGAAGCCCACTTCTCTCTCCTCTCCTGCCTCTTCCAAACATGTGAGAACATGTATGAAAAAGTTTTCCTTAAAATGGCATTTTGTTAGCTTTCTACTGATGTTATCAAGTTTTGTATAAACAGTATGTATATGTGTCTGAAAGAGAATGTATTATTTAGTGGTTGTCCTGTGATGTGGTAGGTATTTAAAATAGATACATTTTCATTTTTGTGACTTTTGCCCCTGTTGCTCTCAGAAGTTAATTTGCAAGCAGCCAAAATATCAGGTCTCTGGTACAAGAAGTCTGACTAACAATGGATAGAAAGGATGGATAAGGAAGTAGTTCAAATCCGTCCTCTGGACTTAGGATTTTGGACATCTCTAAACCTTTATTGTCCGATACACTGGTCTTGATCAATATTTCACAGATAGCTCATTTTTCTGCAATTTCAAAATAAACTCCAGGTCCAAGCATTCCCAACTTTTCATATTTTTTCTTTTCATTTATTTAGGTCTATTTTTATTTCAAGTTAAGTGCATATGATTATAACAGGATAACTGTATGCAAGTGGCCAAAATTCCACTGGAGTCAATATAATTGCAATTGGTAAACTAATGTCACATTTCAACCACAGGATTTTATTATTTCTTTTTCCTGTCTCTGAGTGCATCTAGTGTTGTTTAACTCTTACAGACTGACAATAGGGGAGACCAAAGTCTTCTTCAAATTAAATATGCAGGAAAGATTAGAGGAAGCTTTCCTATATTGTTTGTTAAAGTACCTTAAATGTTACAAGGACTGTTCCTTGTGTATGATCTCATATATTCCTTATGAAATATAACCTTTTTTTGTGAAATCAGGCAATTTGGTGCCAATGAGGACAGGTTATTTTGTCATTTAGACAGAAGAAGTGGAAGATTGGTAATTTTCTTTTGGCATATGGGACTCATAAATATTTGTCTTGACATCTGGTACATGGACATTAGCTCAGGTGCAGTGAAATAGTGCTGGCTTGAGGTCTTATAAGAAACGTGTAATGAGCTGAAGACCCCCATGAGATCTGCACACAGTGATAAAGAGCAAATGGACAGTCTTTTGCAAAACCTTCAGGATGTGGAGATCTCGTGATTCCCCATATATGCCATTATTGAATCTAAGCAGTCTCCCAAAGAGCTTTGGAAGTTGTAAAAATCAGTGCTCTGTTTTTAGATGAGCAGCATCTGAGGAACACTTCCAACTGAGGTTTTTACCATTCAGATCAAGAACAGGCATCACCAGCTGGAAACCTTAGATGCCCCGAGACAGACACACTGCAGATGGTATTGCTCATGAGTTGCAATGACTGTGAAAGGTCACACGCCCCACTCTGAACATCTGAAGCTCCTCCAACTATGACCTTTCCTCATAGGAAGCATACAAAGCTTGCTTCCAAGTTTATAAATGCATCATTTCAGCAAGATATTGTTCCTGTGGGCCAGATCAGAAGCACTCAACTAGCTTATGCCTTTCCCAAGGCAAGTTCCATGCATCCTCTACTGCTCTCTCACAAACACAGCAATTCCTCCCTCCCTCCTAGCCTGTTCTTGCTAAATTGCCTGTATCCATCCATTGTACCACCCCTGTTGTGTGAGCTATCCCACAACATCACTGTGATCCAAATGAGATGCTGTAGCTCTGCGGCTGCAGTCAGACCTCTAATTCTTCCTGTTGGTTCTCCATGCTGCATGCACTAATGTACAGGAACTTCAGATGGGCACCCAGTCGTGCTGATTTCTCAGGAAACTTATGAGAGCTTTCCCTGAAATGTCATATTGTTGACAGTTCCTTATCAATGTGCATTTGATTAAGTTGACTTCTTTCACCCTGTCCTATTGATTACACATCACCTTGCACCATTTCCTTGCCAAACTGGTCCACCACTTCCTTATTTGATTGTATGTCCTCATCTCCTTCCCTTGTCATTCCCAGTTTAAAGCTCTCCTCACCACGTTGGCCTGCCATTTTGTCATGTAGATCCTGTTTCTTCCTGGCAATTGTCCCTCAGACAACGTCCTACAATCATAAAAACTGATGCCAGTTGCGTGATGCCATTTAGTCCACTCCTGCTCAAGCCCTTCCATTCTTTTCCCTGGCAGTTTCAAGGAGAAAACCTTCCGGGTCATGCTTAGTGGCTGCAACTGCTTTGCTGGACTGAACTCCTGGCCCCTCAGCTACTATCAGGGCAGTCAGTCTATTTTGTAAGTGCAGATCTGCAGATGGAGCAGGAGAACTTTCCTCCTGTTGCTAGAGCCCATGACCTTCCAGCCTTCATCATAATTTTTTTCCTCCCACCTGTGTAACTGCATGAGGAATGAGCTCTGCATTTCACAACACAGCTCAAATGATGAGAGAGGAATTGATGGACTGTCTCTCCATGTCCACCCACACCGTAGTGCTTAATCAAGATAAAAATTCGTCCTGTCTTATCAATACATAGACATTGTCAATAGTTGTCATGTCTGTGCTTTTCTAGTAGGAAGGAAAGAATCCCATCTTGTGAAGAAACTCTCAGGATGGTGGGGTAAAAAGACAAGGCAGCTCAGCAAATACCCAGAGGGTAGAGCCCCTACTCAGCTGGGACCTTAGGTGCTACTATAATAAAAAAACATTAAATCCCATGTATCCAGAAATAGGAAGCAGCCTGTGTAATTACAGATTCTGCCAGCTCACACAGTTGTCACCAGCATGGAATGACTGGACCCCATCCTTCTAAGCCTCAAGTGATGAGTAAGATAAGAAGCACAGAGACATTGGTGATCACCCCATCCCTACTGTCATGCTTGGCTAGACCACAGAAAAGGAATTGTATCCTTAGCTGTAGACTGGAAGGCACATCCCTGAAGAGGGGACTAACCACAGTGTTACAGAACTGGTAACAGAAGCATCTGACTGGCTTAAGTGTAAAAGAAAGCTTGGACAGCAAACACAATTTGTGTAAAGCAGATCCAAATGCAGCTGGTTTTAGGCCAAAGGGATTTACCTAGAGACCAGACTAGGCTGCATCATTGCCCAGATAATACAGGCATCTCGGTTCTAATGAAAGGATCCCTGGCAACTGTGGAAACTCCAGAAGCAGACACCTGGTGATGCAGCAGATCTTGCGGCTTACCAGCCATAAGATCCTACTGTAAAAATGATCACTTCAAGGACCAGGAGATGCAGTACTCTGAGACTAAAATACTGAAGCTGTGGCGGTTTGGACACTGAGGTTAGATGGAATTACTTTGCAGCTATAGGGCAAAGAACCAGAACTGTGAGATCTTCTGAAATGACTTGGAAGGTGTCACTCCTCGGTGAACTGCAATGCCCTTCCATACTGTTCACTTGCCATCTTCACACCAGTGCTATGCCTCCATGGATCTCAGTGCTATTGCTGAGAGTCTCAAAGTAGCACAGTAACATTTATAGTGAATTGCAAGCAGACTCTGGCTTTGCCTGCAGATAAACAACTACTCAAAAGCTCATCACAGTCCAGCTGAGGCAGAAGTTCAGCCTTGCTGAGCGATAAGGCAAATGAACAGAATGGGAGTTTCTGTTCCTTTAGTCACGAGCATGGTGGTTTTCTGAGCTCAGCAATTTAGGACCCCTAAAAATATTTCTTATTGATTACTGCCACCTGCCACAGAGTTGACATGGCCACTGAAACTCAGCTATCTTTGAAGGAGGCTTACCTCAAATAGTCAAAGTAGTATGGTGTGAGAAGCAGCTGATTATAACAATAGCCTCATTTAGCAAGAGACCTTGTCAGAACTGACACCT
This sequence comes from Scolopax mira, assembly GCA_004320125.1. NCBI lineage: Eukaryota > Metazoa > Chordata > Aves > Charadriiformes > Scolopacidae > Scolopax > Scolopax mira. The sequence continues at coordinate 32,929 of BJBW01011710.1, forward strand.
CCTGTTTGCAGCAGAGCACTCACTTGTACATCAACACTTTTGACACTTTCTCGTGCTGCTGGGTTCAATACTGTACAAGTCAATACTGTAAGTATGGCTTTCTGTGAATTTCAAAAACATATATTCCAATATGATACAAGTACAGATAGTTTAAATTTTAGTGCAAAGAATTACATTAGGAGAATGCTTGTTCTGTTTCATAGTAATGTGCTGTATAAACAGCATAGGAAAGAAAGAACTCATGAGATACAGGGAGATGCAGCCTGTAAGTAATCCAAGGGAGGTTTCCTTTGGTGCTGGGGTATTTCCTACTCTGCTTTTGTTGGGTGTGCTCACCCAGTTTGTTAGGCTCGTGTTCATGTCTCAATTTAAATACTAGCTTGTGGATTGTCCAGACAGAAAAATCTCCTGATCCTCCCCTAGATCCTCCTGAGAAAAGCTAGCTTCTTCAATCAAGAACTAGCCATTTTCCCCATCAGCCCATGCCCTATCTTCCCAGCCTATGTCACAAAATCACAGAATCACAGAATCTCCGTGGTTGGAAGGGACCTCTGAGATCATTGAATCCAAACACATAAAAACACCACACACCCCCCCTCCAAACCACAAAACAAAACAAAAAAACAAACCAAAACACACACACACACACACACAAAAGCACCCACCAACCAAACCCCACACCAACAACACCACACACAACACCCCAATAATCTTGGGCACTAGAGCATGCCCCAAAGAGTCACGTCTACACATTTCTTAAATACCTCCAGGGATGGCGACTCCACCACCTCCCTGGGCAGGCTGTTCCAGTGCCTGACCACTGGATTCTTCCTTATATCTAATCTAAACCTCCCCTGCTGCAACTTCAGACCATTTCGTCTGGTCTTGTCATTATTCCCTTGTGAGAAGAGGACAACCCCCATCTCTCTACACCCTCCTTTTAGGTAGAGGGCAATGAGGTCTCCCCTCAGTCTCCTCTTCTC
>BJBW01011711.1:0-27680 GCA_004320125.1 Scolopax mira
CCATGTCCTCAATTTTATCATACTTGGGAGGGTTCATGGAGAAGATTTGATCATCCTTCACAGTCAGGGTCTGTAAGAAGAAAGAGAGAGAGATGCATGACTGTCAGCTAAGAGCCCAGAATGGGAACCAAATGGTGTCCTTGATCATTGTTTTCTACTCACCTCTCCACCTTCTGTCTTGACAGTGACCTTCCCTGTTTCTCTGCTCTGTATGGTCCCTTTCACAAAGGATTCTTTAGGATGCACCACAAAGACGGATGACTTGGCATCAAAAGGCTTGTTCTGGGCCTCGATTCTCTCTTTTTCTGACTTTCGGAGGTAAGGAGCTGCCTCCCCAAAGATGGCCATCTCAGAGTCTGATGACATGGCTGCACTTTATGGAGGAACCCGTCAACAGAGAACACTGTGGAAGAGCAGATACGTTGCTCAAATGTGTAAGCACTTGTTAGTTGAAGAAAATATGTGAAAAGAAAGATAATATATTAATACTAATCATAGCTTTGCTTTTTTTTTGAAAATATGTGTATATTTTTACATTGGTTTAACTCAACATTTATAGAAGATGTGAAAATTATATTTTGACTTAGGGTCCACTGCACTGAAATTGCATTTGAAGTAGTCCATAGTCACTTAGTAATATTTCAGCACTGTACTATGGAGATAAGAACTTAAAAATTTCCTTTCAGCTGCTTGTTCACTTTTTAAAAATTCACTTGTAATAATTATAATTATAATACAGTTTCTTCCCAAGTGATACTAATTCAGAAAGATTGGAAGACTCATACACCACCATCTTGAGTGTCATACAGACAACCCAAGATCTTAATGGCTCAGTCTCAATCTCTAAAACATTTGTGTCATAGTATTAATGATACAATATTTGATAATTTGAATGAGTTCTTGAATCCAAGCATAAATGGTTACAATGCCTGTCAAGAGAGGAGTAATGGTGTTCCAGGACACACTGACATTTTCTATTATTTCTATTATTTTCTTTTGCTTTTCTAAAATTAATATAATTTTAGGGGAAAACAAAGTTAAACACAAACATTTGAAGCTCAACTGAGGAATTAAAAAAAAAAATGGAATTTTAAAACCAGTATTAATTTCTCTGAAAAATTACTTTTCTTTTTTTTTGTTTTTCACCCAGAAAAAACAGTGGGGACCGTAGGAAAACATTTCTATATTTCTATATTTCTATCTGTATACAGATATATCTATCTGTATACAGATAAGTTCTTAATTTTTACATAGCCATTAATGTTGTGTTATATTTGCACTATATTGAGACAGTAGCATGATAATTTGTAGCCTTTGTAGAAACACCTGTAGAAACAGGTGGTGGCTTACAGAAGAGGAGGGCTGCAGCTTCCATTATTTTGTGAGTCAGAGAATAGGCAGAGCAGCAAGGGGAACAAACTGCAGTGCTGGGTTTTACAATGATGACAATCAGAATGTGATTGCTCATATTGCAGCTCTTTCATCTCTTAATTCTTTAGTGATTTCAAGGCTAATTTTGGACAGAGCATGTTAATTCACATGCTCTGAGAAAAAATGTTGAATTTTGCGCTTTTTTCTACTGTCCTCACAGCAGTTGTAACAGCAAAGATGGGAAGCCAGCACACCTTGATTACTGTCAGGTCAGTGGAACAGAAGTGAAAAATTTCCTCTTCAGGATTTTCTGCTTTTCCATCAGTGATCAGAAACTTGACACACAGCCACTTAAAGATTGGCCTAGATGGTCTTTTGAGGTCTCTTCCAATCTGGTCTGTTCTATGATTCAATGATTTAACTGAAAACCTTACCAGCCTGGGTCACCCCACCACCATCTACTGTAATCATAGTGGGTTTTAATACAGGGTGAAATGGTGACCATTCACTCAGCCATACAGAAATCCCACCCAAAAGGATCTTTCTCTGCCCTTGTAGAATTAATAAATCCGGTTCTTACCTCTCGTGACACCAGATGGGTGGCTTGCAGGCTGGCAGCTGGTCAGTTCTGTAAAACAGAAATGGCAACTCCCTACTTGCTGCTGCACAGAAATCCGGAGTGAAAATATGCAGGTGTCTTGAAAGCAGATTTAAAACGTGAGCTGAGAAATTGAATGCCCTCCTAAAAACGAGCACCAGAGACAGCAGGAATGTTGTGGCACAGAAAGTTACCATCCCCTTCCTGTGAGCCTGTGGATCCCATGCACTTACCTTGAGGCTTCCCGTGGAGACAGGGCAGACTTGTTGCAGGGACATTTTATACGATCTAGTCTGCAGATGCTACAGATGCCTGCTCTTTCTTCGGTCAAAAAATTTTTGGCAAAGCATTGTCTGGCAAACTGAACTAAGGGCATAATTGTCATTTGACATTACTAGATATAATTAGAAAATTTTGATGTCTTACTGACTATATGAATACATCTCCTATAAATAATGTGACAAGGGTGTTAAGGAGGGAATCTGGACTAGTCAAGGCACTTAGGGAACTTGGATGCAGGACTTATGGATTCTATTGCTGGCTTTCCCACAGACTCAGTGTATGACCCAGGCTGGATTGCTTGGTATGTCTGCGCTGTGGCTATCCCAGCTGTACAATGGGGATGGCAACATTTATCTTCCCCATGTGATGGTGTGAAGCTTATAAGAAATGCCTGAGAGCAAGACATTAAGCAGGGCACTAAGAGGAAAATAAGTATTACTAAAAGCATTTGGCAGTTGTGGTGGTAAAATTCTGAAAATTAGTGGAGTAATCTGGGTCCTTTGTTGTGATACTGCCAGTGTCTGAGAATCACAGACTCATGGCAAGATGACTGGCCAGGAGACAAAGATTTTGTCACAGCAATAGGAGGCTGGATTCTAGCTAAACTACTTGGTTGGAGTCTCAGAGAGATATGTGAGGTCACTTCTGATGTATGACGAAGAGCACACATACACTCATGCACATGTACCCATCTGTACACTTGAAATTGCAAAATAGTGTGAGATTCTCCAACTGTTATAAACCTGGGCATGAATTCATGCTAAGGGAGATGTCATAAGGCATGCTATGATTTCTGCTATGTAACAAAAAATGCTTCTTTCTTTTCTTGATGATGTTTGAATTCATTAGAAAGTACCCATATTGACAATTCAGGAAAAGACCTCAGTTCTTTCTTATGTCTTTTTTTCGAAGTCTGATCTGTTGATCTGTACCATAAATAAAGCAAATTGCTAAAGTAAAGATTTGGGCCTGTAGAAATCTATGCCATTTGAATGTTCATATCAACAAGGGGTGGTTACAGGTCATTACACAGGCTATATATCAACCAAGCTTTTTTCCATTCCTGAAGAAATTTCCACTCCTGCAGAATTCCAGAGCCCTTCCACATCCCAGAACTCAGCTCATATATCCAGAAGACAACCTAGGTAGAGAGTTGCAGTCCTCAATTTATCTATCAATAACTGTGCTATACACAGCACTTCTTTCCAATTCCTCTAATGTAAACAAAACACAGTTTCAGCTAAATCATGTCTCCCATATGCATGCTATCTCTGTCAAACTCACAAACTGGGAAAAAAGCAGAGACCCCTTCAGCCCTTCCCTACCCGCAACTCCCAGAAACAAGTATTACGCACTTTTAGACATTCAAACAGTTCCTGCAACAAAAGCTACTAACACGGTGCTGCCTGTATCAGAGCATCAGAGATGATAGGCAGTCCTGATAATCTGAGATAGGGAAATTTGCTGGTGGTCCTGGAGAATGACTCATCTAGTTTTAGGGAAAGGGCACTGTCACTTGAGCTGCTTTAAATGCTGTCAGATGTAAACACACTGTTCCTGTTATTGGTGTTTTGGTTATTGAAAGAGATCAGGGACGCAGGGACAAGGTTAGAAAAAATATGCATGGGATCCAAAGTAATATCCAACATCATCCAACATCCAACTATCCTGTGCATGAAGAGCTTGCTCTGAGAAAGGCTCTGACACTGACACCTACATTTTGTGTGGTCCCAGACTGGAGTCCAAAACTATTCCAAACTGAGGCACTGAGTGACACATGGTGTCCAGCAGCCCAGTGGGTTATTGGTCCTGGTTGAGGAGAGAACAGGAGGGCCTTGGCATATGAAAACATGGGGTTAAGAAGACCATGGGAGGACTGGGGATGTCTGAGAGTTCTTCCGGGACATGAGAGCTGAGGTTTTTCTCCCATCAGGTTGTGGAGGGTGCTCTGACCTCCCATTCCCAAGGAAGTTATAATATCTGACTTGTAAAGACAGCATCCTCTGGGAACAACAAGCTAAGTATGAAGTAGAATGATAGAATGGCTTGCATTGGAGGGGACCTTCAAAGATCATCTAGTCCAACACACCTGCTCTTGGGCAAATATATCTTACATGAGATTAGGTTGCTCAAAGCCCCATCCAACCTGATTTCCAATAGTAGGGCATATGTAACTTCTCTGGAAAACCTGTTCAGTGTCTCAGCACTTTCATCATAAAATATTGTTTCCTTATACCTATTTAATAACTAGCCTCTTTCAGTTTAAAACCATTGCTTCATGTCCTGTCACTACAGATAATAATAAAACATCTTTCTTATAAGCTCCAATAAGTATGGAAAGGCCACGAGAAGGTCCTCTTGAACCTTTCTCAACTCCAGGCTGGACAACCCCAACTCTCTCAACCTTTCTTCATAGGAGACGTGTTCGAGACTTTGAGTCATTTTCAGCACCCTCCTCTGGATCTGCTCTAACAGGTCCACGTTTTTCTTGTATTGGAAATCCAAGATTTGGACGAGTACTCCAGGTGGCATCAGAGTAGAGGGGCAGAATCACTTACCTTGAACTGCTAGCCACTCTTCTTTTGATGCAGCCCAGGATCTGATTGGCTTACTAGGCTGACAGTGCACATTGCTGACTTACGTCCAATTTTTCATCCACCATCATCCCTGAGTTCTTCTCTGAGTAGCTGCCTTTTGTGTAGGGTCCTGTCCCCACTAGTATGTAGCAAACCTGTTTTAAGCAGTACTGTCAATCTGGGACAAAGCACCCTCAGGATGTGCCTGGATCTCTAGGGGCTATATGGAGAGTCTATCTGAGTGTGACCTTAGAGACTGAAAATCTTTGAATTTCCAGTGGCCAATGACAAAGCCAGTCTTTTCAGTGTAATTCTTCTGGGGTTTTGCTGTTGTGTTGCGCAGGATGTGGACCCAGCTGTGTAACAGGCAAGAGTGAGGTGCATGGCCAAGTAGGAGGAGGAAAGATCTGCTTTTAAAAAGAAAACAAGGGAGTCAAGGTGTCTCCAGATGGTGACAGTCACTCAGTGGTGCTTTTAGGATGGTGGGCTTTAATGTAGTATCAGGTTTGATTGCAAAAGAGTTTGGAAACCTAAAGCCTCCTATGGAATTGGTCCCAATCCCAGGATAGCTTCTCACATGTGAGCCACGACATGGGAAAGAAGAATTCCTTCCTTGCTCCTTAATATCCTCTCAGTAGTCAGATGACATTTCCTTTAGGTGTGAATCATTCAACTATTTTTTTAAGTAAAAATTCAAGTGGGTTTGGTCAGTGTTCCCAGGAGGATATGAATGTACCCAGTGTGCTATTATTTAGCTATATAGCAGAAAATATCTATATGTACCTTTTATGAAGGTATTGCATTAAAGCTACATGAAAGGTATGTCCAATTCCCAATTTTACTTCAGGAAAAAATACAGTGTTGTGTACATTTCTGTGAATAGTGTGTAGTGTGTTATGAACATCAGGAAGATAATTGAAACAATATTCATAAAAATAGTGAAAACATAGTGAAAACATTATATCTTTAAGTATTTTATGCCATAATGTTTTAATATCCATACCTAAGTATATATGGGTGCTCAGACCTTAATTGTGTAATTGCTTTACAAATTTTCATGTACATGAGCAACATGCTGTTTGCCAATACATTTCACAGACCAAAACTCAGGTGACACCCTGTATTGTTAAAAATAGACTTACAGTGTTTTTTCTGACTTTTCAAATACTTTAAATTCTTTGGATTTGTTTTCAATCTTCATAATAACTTAAAAGTCTACTTTATTTACTGAATTGTATTATCAAATTCAAACTGCAGACAGTTTTCCCCACTGTGATTGTCTTATATTGTCCAAAGATAATAGAAAAAAATCAGAGACAATAGAAAAAATTCAAAGTACAAAATGATAAAAAACTTTTGGTTGGCTTATGGACCCTCATACAACTTCTACGCATTGTGTGGAATGGATTTGGAGGTACTAATAACAATTTAAACTTGATGATGTGTATGTGTATTCAGGTACAATGTCAATATCAGCTGATTTTCAGTCTGCAGAGAGAAGGATACAGTTGTCTCTTCTCTACCATGAAAGCTGAAGAAAATGCCTAGGAACTTATCTCATCTATACTATGAAGGCTTCTCATAAAAGAAACTGTCCTGCTGCCTTTTCCAGAAGCCACACAGCCTAGTGAAGCACTGATCTATCTTTTTAATATGACCTTGAAGTGAGCTTTTCGAGGCGCTTTTCAGGTTACAGCAACAGCTGAGAAAAGAAGTAGCTGATTCCCACTGCTGCCAGGACTTAATAGAAACTCAGCAGGGGATAGCTGGAGAAATTGATTCCTTCTTATGTCCTCTTTCTGATATTAATGTGCTCTGCTCTTTGCCCCCATTCCCAGGGTGACATATAACTGAATCCCTTTTCCTTGTCCCTCGCAAGTCTTCTTATATGTACAAGTGTAGTTTCTGAGGGAAGTAACTGAATGCTGAACAAGTGCAGCAAAAGTCTGTAGTATAGCAGTCTTTGCTACAAAAGATCCAGGATCCGAGGTAATGGAGATGGCAAGCACGACATGTTAATAATACTGAAGTTCTCCAGTAAGTTCTTGGCCTAACTCTGGTCCTACTCAACATCAACTAATTTTTGTCCACTCAAATGCATCCTTTTGGGTCAGTTCTATGTGTACTGAAGACCTTTGTCTTGCATTTGAATGAATTATGTCTATTCTATAATTCAAAGAGAAAATACAGTGCAACTAAAAGTGTCTTAATGATTTTCTGGTAACAACACCATCTGTCTACCTGAGTAACAAGAAAAGCCACAGTTCTCAAAGACATACTGCATGAAGGAAACTGTACCATCTCAGCAGGTAATACTGTAAATATGCTCTTGCAATGCATCCAGCATCTTGGCAGGAATGGCAAGCTCTATTTCTTCCTTGTGTTATGAACATCCTTCCTTGGCAGGAATGGCAAGCAGGTAATAATTTAGAGACAGCTTAGCTAAGAGCTTGAGAGGAAATCAGCCTCATGTCTTGGAGGAAGCCTCCAACTATCCAATGAACTCGAAGACTGTTTAAACTATGGCTCCCTCTTAAGCTACAAGTACTTCCTTAGGAATGAGATTTAAATTATGATGGCTTCAGTGTCAGAACAAAGAATCAGCATAATTAAATAGCTGGAACAAAAAGCTAAATTCACTAGTCCAGATTTACCTTATTCAACATTGTGTGATTGACACAGATGCCAAAGTCAGAAGCTCAGTCATTGTCAGTACCCTGTAAACTGCAAATTTCCATGGGAATTGAAAAGGCATAGGCAGGCAGTATTCACTTTAAGCATATTAAAGAAAAATCTCATTGCTGGTACTATTTTTGATAACATCACAAGCTATTAGAAAAAATTTCAATATAAAAAGACATTTGAATGTCTTAGTTGTTTAGGACCACCTTAGTCCTTGCAAATCTGTTCATCTTGGTCTCACAGATCACAGGTGAAAGCTGCATCTCAGTCACATCTCAGTTAATTTTCCATTCCAGAGGAATCCTCTTGTTAACATTAAATTTGACACAGTGAGAAAACAAAAAAGAAGCATGTTATCATTTTTATTTTTTAATTTGCTCCTTGTCTTCTACATTCACATGAATAAGATTGTATAAAAAAGAATAAGTCTTTACTTGATATTTTAGTATATTTTAGTAATCAGCTATAAAACACCTTGTTCATTAAAAGAAAGAACTACAGACCATTGAAAATTTTGGCCAACATTTGACATTTTGATTCAACAAAATAAAAAAGCATGAAGGAAGGAAATAAAGATGAAAAATGCAGCTTGTTTACATATCTTGCTTGAAAGTGTATTGGTAAAGTGATTCCAGAACAGCATGGATAACTTGGATGTATGTCAGAAGTTTGGATGTATGTCAGCACTGTATAAGTTTTCCAAGAGTAGATTTAGATACTAGCTGCCTCTGTATAGAGACTGTCTGGCTATTTACAAACCTAGGTAAATGCACTTGCTATCCACAATAAAAATTTGCTTAGAAGGGACTTAATCAGTCTCATCATTAGTGTTTTGAACTGGGAGAACACACAATGACAATAGAAATATGGGCAAATTTATCTGGAAAAATGGACTAAAACATATGGAACCAAAACCCTGCAATGTTCTTAGGTAATCTTTGCCTGATTTTTTTTTTTTTTTATCTATCTCTGCTCCTTGGTCATAGGCTGAGATTTCAGGAAGTAATCTCAATGATTCCTACCAAGGAAAATAGACTAAACACTAGATTAAAGTTTTCAAGGCAAGGGAAAGTAATTTGCTATGCTTATAGAGGTCAAAGATGGATGAACATATTGGAAAAACTCTAGATATCCAAAGTCAATGACACTATCAATGCAGACAACACTTCTTTAATTTCCTGCAGTTGAAAAGCCACAGTGAAATCAAAGAAAGTTTGTAGGCAGCCTACTCTGGAGTGTTTGTCTTCTTTAAGAAGTAAAAATTGCAAAAACTTATGTTCAGTCACTTAGCCACTCATGAACATTTACTGAAGGGATTTGAGCTACTCATCCTTTCTGGAAGCTTTATTTTCTTTCACAAATCTGGTCTTTCTCCCACCAATGATTAATTTATATTTCCTAACGTGTTGGCCTTGCAGAGGTCTTCTTGCAAAGAAGTCTATAATCCAAAGTCCTCAATTCTCTTTCTGCTCTAAGTTCACAGACATTGGTGAATTACACCAGAGAAAATTCTGCCTTGTGCTATGTCTTTGCTAGTGTACTGCACTATGCCAGGGAACATTTGCAGATGTGGGAAGCCAATATACTGATAAAATATTAGTGGATTCCCTGTCAATCTTTTGACCTGTGCCAGCTACCAATTTGCTAAGCAGATTCAAAGGCGTAACTGGACAGCTGGCATTTTCTGGGACCATTCCCAATACAGTCTGCATCCAGCCTCACCATTCTTGGTACAGAAATAGTTTACTTCGATAAGCATAAGCAGTCCCATGCCAGTTGGCCTAAGTTCCTGGACATATTTAATTTCCTAGCGTATCTGTAGTGCTTCTGTAGAAAGGTTTTGAGTGTGTCCCCCCATAAAGTAGTGGAATAGGAGCATGGTGTCAGGGGTGAGTCATGGTGAGAACGACCAAAGAAAATTTTCTTTGTATTCAGTGACTAAAGTCTATACACCTTCTTAAGGGCTTTACTGTTGTGCTTTAACCTTGTAGGCAGCTAAGCTCCACATAACTGCTTGGTCACTCCCTCCCAGTGTGATGGGGGACAGAATTATAAGGGTAATGGTGTGAAAATGTGTGGGCTAAGATAAAGACAGTTTAATAGGTAAAGCAAAACCCATGCACATAAGCAAAGCAAAATAAGGAATTCATTCATTGCTTCCTCTTGGCAGGCAGAAGTCTTGGCATTTCCAGGAAAGTGGGCTCCATCACACATAACAGTGACTTGGGGAGGCAAACACCATAACTCCAAATGTCCCTCAATCTGTCCATCCCTCAGCTTTTGTTGCTAAACACTGAATCCTTGTGCTAACAATACTGGTTTCATCACAAATCCAAAGTATAGCCCCATACAAGCTACGCTGAAACAATTTAACTATACCAGCTAAAACCAGTACATGGATTCATTAACTGTTGGAGCACAAAAGAAGGTGCTAATGATGTCTTATTTCCTCGTTTAAAGTACTGAAGGGGAATACCCAAACCATACGTGGAAACGTTCATAACTTCTTCAGGCTCAGCAGGTACCACTGCCAGTCCCAGCAACTGAACTGACTATATTTTAACCTGATGTCCTAGGACCATGTTGTCGGTAGTTCCTGACTGCTATGAGATTTGATGGCTGTTCCTTGTTCAAACTAATGACATGAGTTTACTTTATTTTATGAAGTAGATGAGCTGAATCTCCCTCATCTCTTTGGGAAACCTGAGGTCTATCTTCTTCTTTCATCCAATTTTCCTATTGCACCTCTTTTTGATAATGTTTCTTCTATCAAATTACACTAAAGTTCCCCCATATATTCAACAAGCTCCAACAGGAAACTTCTCCTAGTGTCTCTTCAGCTTGTGTGAGCCCAGCCTCTTGCCCTTCCTCTATAGATGAGCTCCAAAGGTGAGGTCTTTGCAGATTAACTTGATTCCCTCTCTAGTTGGCAGAATAAGTGAAATTATTCTTTTCTAGGTTACTGAGTGTCCTGGTACCACAGTTCTTCCTGTCCTGAAAAAAAGAAAAAAAAAAAAAAAAAGCCAAAAAAGCCTTACAATCTAGAACTGACTACATAGCAGGCAGAAGCTCCTGGCTTCAGAGGAAGACACAGTTTTATCACAAGAACACAGAAAGACAGCTTGGTGTTGAACTAGGAGAGTCGGGTTGTTGCTGATCCATTCCGGTTGCACATGAAGACAAGCCTGACCTCACTGACCTGTGCTTCCTGTGTGTGAGGATGCAGCAGCAATTTAAACCTTGAGGTGTGTCCTTTGGAGTTGAAAGTTGGAACAGTGATAAGTTCTCATCCCATTTAATGTGACAGTTGCCAGAATGCTGCAGTTGCCCACAAATGATCCTTGGGAGATCCTTGCAGTGTGTGCAATCCCAGCTTGTCAGAACTTGTGCTGGAACCTGACTCAATGGCACAAAAATAATAAAAGTAGTTGAGAAATTATGATCTGGCCTCAAAACTCAGCCTGTCTTTATGTAAAATGCCTTTTCTCCACTAATTTTCTACATAAAGTTTTCTTATCTGATTATTCATCTGTGGTTCAGTTTCCAAGAGGCTGAACCCCAAGAGCAAATACGTTACACACACATCTTTCCTATGGGTCCCAGATAGTCCTGGATCCAGCAGCTTTCTGTCCACCTCATGAATGCACAGAGTGCGTTGCCACCCATGTGCACGGTCTGCCCAGACCACGAGCAGCCACTGCATCTGGTGCTGCCTGTGCTCAGCCTGCCAGCCTGTTCAAACAGAGGGTGTCCTCCCTCCCAGGGACCGGCACTGGCCCTGGCTCCTCATCAGCAGCGCCTGGGCTCCACGCTCTTCATGGCCTCTTTACTAGGTGCTGACCTCGAGAGGGTCCTACCTGCCTTGCTGCTGCGTGTTGGCTGGTGGTGACAGGCGAGTCAGGACCCATCAGTAGCTCTGGGTCAGCCCAAAGGCCAGCCTGGAGCAGTGTCTCCCTGGCAGTGGCTGAGCCTCCCTGGTGTCTGAGGCTGAGAAACTATGGGAATTATGAGAACAAATAGATGTGCTGAGGCTTTCCCTGAGCACTGGCCCATTCCCCAGGTGCTCCTGGCTCAGGCATATCCCAATCCTGATGCATTTGTTGTGTGTGGAATCAGGAGTCTGCACCTGGTTCTCCTCCCATGGATTTGTGTGGCGTTTTTTTGAATCAATGGAAACTTTCAGTAGCCACGCCGTTGTTTGAAGAATATTTGACACTAAATGGTCTCCAAAGGACAGTTCTTCATAGTGGAGCAGGCTGAAATGAGAAAGAGCTCTTCCTAGTCTACCAGACATGAACTGTGAACATAATTTTTTCAAATTTATGTTGCTGGTTTAAAAGGACCAAATCACATCTAATTGCATGTGGATATCTGCACTGTCTTGGCCTCAGCAATTCTGTCAGTGGTTCATCCCTAAGGTTCCCAGACCACACAGTTACTTTTGCGGATGTTGAAATCATGAAGTCATTGCTCCTTGGGGTTGGGTTTCAGCAACATGGAGATTGTTCTTTATTGATTTCTTAAAATTTTAGGTGGTGGTTAGAACTTTCTAGGGAGTGACTGTAGCATTTGGTTCTGTCAGCTGCACAGGAGATATGATCTGTGTCTACAATGAGAACACAAGGATTTATACAATTGAAGACATTGTAATATCATCTAAAATAATTACTTTTTTTTTTCTGCATTCAGAATAGTACATATATGGAAAAATGAATGGACACCGACATTTGCCCACACACTGTTTATGGTGCTCCAACATCCTCCTCCTTTGTTGGTTCTGCAATGGCTGTGCAGAGCTTGGACTCTTTGTGGGAAGAAATCTCTACAGGAATGCAGTGTGGTGACTTTCTTCTGAGAGACCCATCGATGTTTATGAATACAAATTCCATTATTCCACCTATTATTTAATTTTCCCAATCCTTAGTTTCCTTATTTCCAAGTAAATTCATCTGAATGTTCATCATCTTTTGAGAAAAAAAAAACAGATTCCTTTGTCAGTGGGTTAAAACCCTCCCAGGCTGATGTGATGAAAGACTTCCTGGAAGAGCTATTTATCCACTCCTGTTTCCAAGCAGTTCCCAGAGCTTTTGTGTAAAGGGGACAGTGAGCGGGGATGTGCTTTGTGAAAGTTGTCCCTACAGCAGGGTGAAGAAAAGAAGAATGAGCCTTTGAAGAGATATGTTGGCACCCACACTGGGATGGACTCTTGTGCCCTCTTCTTCTGTCACCCAGGCGCACTGAACAGGGAGGAGTGGAAAAGCCTGGGACCCCACTGCTACAGCTGGGCACAGTCAGCATGGGCAGTCAGCCCTGGGACAGACTGGTGCTGACATGCTTCTCTTAAGGGGACAGGGATGGAATGAAGTGAAAATTGGGACACAGAGAAGTCTTAGAGCTGCTTTGCTGCTGGTCCAGTGCAGCTGATGTAACACACCCTCTTGAGTATGAAAGCATTGCTTAACCTGTGTTAATCTGACAGTCTTTTTCCTCCCCAGAAAAAATTCTGGTCCCTGTCATTCAGGGACAACCCTGTTCTGTGTTTCTTCATATCAGTAGGGAAACAAGGGGGTTTGATGGTGCCTTGCAGGTTCTGGGCTTCCATCAGCTCACCCTTGCCAGAGCAGCAGTTCCCTCAGCTGAGATATCCATGCCAGAGGCAATCCTGTGCCAAAGGGCTTGTTATGCCCAGGAAACAATCCACACATGCAATGGCTTCTTGGATTGTTTGCGAAGAGCCTGAGTGGCATGGCACCTACTGAAGAGTGGATTGTCTGCATAACAAGTTTGGCTTCTGTTTTATGCAAAGCACTCAGGGCTTTTCTGATGCAGTCCAACAGTGTTAGGCAGTGCAGGCAGAATGTGATTCCATTTTGTTGTCACAATCAAGAAGTATAATGTGGCATGAATGGACCATTTCTGTAGCATGGCACTGTATAACCTCTAGCAAGTAACTCATCCAGAGAGAATGCAGGTGGGTGCCAGTGAGTACAGTGACCAGTAATCTCCTGTTAATAACATAAACAAAGAGAAGCAAAGTGAAAAAAAAAAAAAAAAAGTAATGACGTGCCTCTGCAATTCTGGAAATAGGCCATTGCATCAGTCATTTTAGAAGAACAGAAAAGTCACTAACAGTCAGTGCAATATTCCCACCCCTTCTTATAAATTCAATATTTAGAAGGTACATGGTTCTTCTCCTAGAAATTCTCTCACAAAGGGTGAGAAATGTTTGGTATGGCATGAAAGTTTTTGTTAACTATTTCTTGTGATTTACAGATTGCTATTGCTGAGTGGTCATTTTAGTATATTATTTTGTTACGTAATAATAATTCAGTTTGTGCTTTAAAAATCTGGCAGACAGAGCAACTTGACAAATGTCCCTATCATTCATTTATTATCCATGACACTGGCAAAAATTCTTGAGCAGAAGGCTTGAGCCTGACAGCCCAGTTGGGATCAGAAAAAAAGAAGGTTGAGCTTTAAATTAGAAACAAGAGTGCTGACACTTGTAAATCAGAAGGATGGGAACACAGAACTAGGCACCTTCTCAGTCTAGCTGTATCAATCCGCAGGTTTTATAATCAATTCTGCAATCTCATTGGGTCCCAAATTACTAAAATTATAATGAAAACCAATACAGGGATGGAGAAAAATTTATGATATGATGTTCGCCACTGGAGTGACCAGAATGTGATTGCATCTTTTCAGTTCTCAATTTCTATAAAATTTATTTGTTCACCTCTAAAGTTTTTACCTCTAAAACTCTCAAAATATGAGTCTACCATATAGGTGTTTGGGGATTAGAAATGTAACTCTGATTCTTAAAATGAATTATCATAATTAGTATATGGACTCTTTACATGAGATAAGCATTGCCATTAATATATGGATGGTAGATTACAGAGTTTTCATAGTTAATTTTCAGGTGATCCTAGAAGTTAAGAGACTGCAAACATACCAGAAGGCAATGCTGAAAAAGCGACACTGGAATAATAAACTGAAACAGTTGTTTCAGACAAGAGATGTAACTCTTGTACAACCTATTCAAACTACAAATAAACAATAAATTGCACAAGATGAAGGGCAACTGGTTAGATCTCATTTTTCACAGAGAAAAGCAGAAATGCTGCTGCAGCAGCAGCTGGGCATTCCCTGTCAGACGGCCCATCAGCGGTGCACAAGGTGCTCCACACACATTATGTCTCCAAATGGACAATTATAGTGCCAAAAGACAGTGTGATAGAGCTTCCTATTCAGTCAGAGCAATCCTACCTTCACAACAAAGGGAGAAGGAAATCTTGGACTAGATGACCTTTGAAGGTCCCTTCCAGCCCAGATGATTCTATGTTGTGACAGAAGTGTTAAACTGACAGTGTTCTCCACTGCAAACTGGAGCAATTATCAGGCTTCAGTAAGACAGTGCATGAGACCAGTGCAATAAACCCTGACTCCCTCCAGAGAGTAAGAGGCAGGAGAGTAAGAGGCAGGAGAAGCCAGAAAAGCAATAGAGAGGTGAGCAAAAAGAAAGCTGGGTTCAAGAATTGTGGGAAAGACTTTACTGCTCAACAGTAACTCTAATGCCCACCTTGTTCAGAAAGAAGTATTTCTTTCTTCCCAAATCAGTCCTTTTACTGACCCGACAATATCACTGACTGACAGTGTTTACCACCCTACCTGAGAGTCCCCAAACTGTTTCTGGACAGGATACACTGCTTCAGTGGTCAGGCTGGCACTACGAGAAGGATCATGATCTTACTGCTCTTTGCTTCATAGTTGTTTGCCTGAAGGTCACCCTCAGCCTATCTGTATCTCAAAGAGTTACCTGCTCATAAAATAGCTTCACGTGCAGTGCCCTTCCTTTGTTGTTTCAGCCATTTCTTTTGGCACCACAGCTCACAAGAACTTGGGGTGCGAGAATGCACCAGACACAGCCTGCAGAGATTTGGCAAATGAATAATTTCCCAGGGCACTCTTTCAGTACCCAGGGAGACAGGCATTGATGTACTCAGGCAATGGGCATGAAATGAAGAACTCAGCATCTTCCCAAGACTGGTATATCTCTTTTCCAGACATTTCCCAGAGATTCACCTCCACTCTTTCTTCTGGAATCACACATTTGCTTTTAAAGATTGCAAATCTCCACTCATCACTGCATAAATAGTATTTACTCATACTACTATCCTCTTTATTTTGAAAGAGTCTAGCAACATGTGCAAATGCTGAACATTCTCCACAGTGAAAAAAAAATATCACATTATCAAGCATGAAATTACATCTCAGGAGTCAGATACAGTTTATTCCTGGGTTTCGGATTACTAGGGTTAAAGCAGTTTCACCAGTCAGTCTTGCAGAACTGAAGTCCCTCAAGGAAAAATACATCCTGTGGAACTGAGATGTGTTTGTCTAACACTGATGACAGGAAAGGGAAGGGAGTTCATATAATCTAAGAAGTGTACATCACTCTTTTACATCAATATTATTATGAACTTGAAAGTCTATACAATAGAGTATCAGAT
This sequence comes from Scolopax mira, assembly GCA_004320125.1. Taxonomy (NCBI): domain Eukaryota; kingdom Metazoa; phylum Chordata; class Aves; order Charadriiformes; family Scolopacidae; genus Scolopax; species Scolopax mira. The sequence continues at coordinate 16,023 of BJBW01011711.1, forward strand.
GCAGCTATTTTAAACTTTTTCTCGGAGTTGTTCCTTTATGCCTATTATGGATCCATGTTTTCCCAAGATCAGTTACCTTTGCATCAGCACTTCCCAGCTGACAGGCAGTCTGACTCCAGAAATAGTGTCAGTGCAAAATGACTCCCGTCCTCTGTGTATGGCAGCAAATCACAAAGCAGGGAGAAATTAATTTTCCATTCCACCTCTATTAATATACCATTTTGATCCTCATAATCCTCTGTACTTTATAGGATGTCCAGTGGAGTTTGGCACAGTCCAATCTGTGGGAATGGCATGTTTCCTGGTTGTACCATTTATAACATAAAACCCATCTGATATCTTTATTTTTAAAAATTTGGAGAGTTTTCCTATACACAATATTCCACAATATTAAAAATTTGTGCAAAACACTGTAAAACAATAACTTATTACTAAATAAATAAAAATTTTTGCTTTAAAATATTATGCAACTGCTTTAAAATAAATATTTATCACCCTATTCATATTCTTTGTGACATCATCCTAAGTAAATAGAATTGATTATGGCTAATAATAAACCAAACTGATTCCCCAGGGGTCAGTACTGGGACCAGTGCTGTTTAACATCTTTGCCAGTCACACGGACAGTGGGACTGAGAGCACTCAATGTGCTAACGACACTGAGCTGTGTGGTGCGGTCAACATGCTAGTTGGAATGAATGCCATTCAGAGGGACTTGGACAGGCTTGAGAGGTGGGACCATGCCAACCTCATGAAGTTCAACCAAGCCAAGTGCAGGGTCCTGCACTTGGGGACATGGCAATCCCAGGCACAAATACAGGTTGGGCGGAGAATGGCTGGAGAGCAGCCCTGAGGAGAAGGAATAGGGAGTGCTTGTGGATGAGAAGCTCAACCTGAGCCAGAAGTGCATGCTTGCAACCCAGAAAGCCAACTGCATCCTGGGTTACATCAAAAGTACCGTGGCCAGCAGGTTCAAGGAGGTGATTCTGCCCTTCTACTCTGCTCTTGTGAGATCCCATCTGGAGTATTGTGTTTATCTCTGGAGTCCTCAACACAGGAAGGATGTGGACCTGTTGGAATGGGTCCAGGGCCACAACAATGATCAGAGGGCTGGAGCACCTCTCTTATGAAGACAGGGTGAGAGAGTTGGGGTTGTTCAGCCTGAAGAAAAGAAGGCTCCAGTGAGCCTTCCAGTACCTGGAGGTACTGCAGGAGAGATGGGGAGGGACTTTTTTATCAGAGAGTTTAGTGATAGGATGAGGGGTAATGGTTTTATATTGAAAGAGGGGAGATTTAGACTAGATATTAGAAAGAACTTTTTTACTGTGAGGGTGGTGAGGCACTGGCCAAGGCTGCCCAGAGAAGTTATGGCTGCCCCATCCTTGTAAGTGTTCAAGACCAGGCTGGATGGGGCTTTGAGCAACCTGGTCTGGTGAGAGGTGTCCCTGCCCAGGGCAGGAGGGGTGGAATTAGATGATCTTTAGGGTGTTTTCTAACTCTAAACAATCTATTATTCTATGATTCGAATTATAAACTCCCAAAAGTGCAATTAAAATCTTTGCCCTTCAGCAAATAGACACAGGCCTCAATCTTTTCCTCACTTCAAATACGAATTTTTTTATGGATTCATGAGAGAAAAATGTAAACTAAAGACTTCACATTTTCTCCTTTCTTTGTTATGGAAGACTGTGGGATGATTCCGAACATTTAAGTCCTTCTGATGCTACTGGTGTCCCAAAACCAAATATTATCATCAGTGTCCAATAAACCTTTACAGAGTTACCTTTAACAAGAGTTACCCTTCTTGTCCTCTATAACCTCATGTGAAACAAAATTATATAAACTCATGGAATTATGAAACTGTAAGGGGTCTCAGGGGATTATCTAGTCCAACCCTTCTGCTCAAAGCAGGATCAAATAGAACAAGATGCTCAGCTGGGTTTTGAGGACAGATGGTACTCAATCACCCTGGATAACCTGTTCCAGTGTTTCAACACTCTCACAACATAAATCCTTTTTTCTTATGTTTAAGTGGAATTTCCTACATTTCAGTTTGTTCCCATTGTCTCTTGTTCAGTCACTGGATAGCATTGAGAAGGGTCTGGCTTTGACTTGTTTTCCTGTACACAGGCTATAAGATTCTCTGCCCCAGCTGAGTGACCCCACCATTTCCCTTGCATTACACAATGCTGGTGGGTTGTTAGCTACATTAAACTAAACTTTTGCTCAATCCTTTGTATAATCATAAGATATAATGAAAGTAAAAAAATGATCCATCTAGATGAAACAGTTCAGAAACGCCTTCACAAAAAAATAGACACTGGAGAGGAGGAGTCAGAAAATCTGATACATTTTTAGTGTATGTAAAAAACTGATGGAGAAGGTCTTCCTACAAACACTGGTTCTTAATAGCACAGTTCATGCTCCAGAGCAAGATTTCATGCTCTGTAGTTAGTCTGTTAGACATGACAGGTTAGTAAATCATAGAAGAAATTCAACACCATATTTAACAGTAAAAGAAGAACAGGTGTATCACACTAATGTCTCTGGATCTTGGCAAATCTTCAAGAGTCTTTAATTTCATTTCACAACAAGTGAAATGAAATTGATAATTTTTCAGATTGGCCAGAAATTTAGTTTTTCTTTAAGAGGTTTCTTTTAACAAATTTTACCTGTGTGGTTAAACAATTAGTCATACTAATAGTTTCAGAGTGGGATCATGAAGAGAATCACTGAGGCAAAGCAGCTGGCAAAGCACCAAAGCCATCTTAATCTGACATTGCTTCTTCTTTTCCATCTTGAACATAAAAGTGAGGCATAAATCTATGTAATGTTTTCTCATGAGACAGAGGGACACATCCAGTCAAGATGCCACTGAGCGCCAGATGATTTTGGGCCCCAGGTGACATAACTACCAATGAAATATGATTCTTTGCCATCACCATATTCTTACTCAGGATGGGCATTGATTTATGAAGGACATGTAAACAAAATCAGAGGGAAGACAAAACAAAAAGGACTCAGAATGATCATGAGGAGTCTGAATCTAGAGCTGAGCAGATTAAAAACCAATGTAAAAAAAACAGTGTGTAAAACTGTCCTGTGAGAGAGCAGCAAAGAATCTAAGTGTAGAGAAAAACCAAAGTGACAATGGGGGTCATGGCTCTTAGAGAACAGACATGAACAGAGGACAGCTTGCAGGAGCTGTTTTCTAACAGCTAATTCTGGAGGGAGTTCCGATTTTAGCTGCCACCTCTGTTTGGTTGGATCTAACTGCTTTCAGTTTCACTTTGGTTTGGAGCAGTGAGTGGCTATGCCGTTCAGAAATGTACCCTTTACCCTTTCCACACACCATGACAGATTGATGAGGATGCCAGGGAGTATCTAGGTGCCAGAGGAGCTCAAACAAGTCTTTTCACATACCTTAAACTCTGTCTATTGGTGGGAAGGTAATTGGTCTTTGCATTTACCTGTTGATTTAGCTCCATGGGCGGAATCTCTCATGCTAGACATTCCCTCAGACAGGCATCCAGATCCACCAGTGACCCACAGGAGGAAGACAAAGTATTCTTTGAGCATGCAGTTGTTAATAAGAAAAATTATCTGAGAGTGAATAGCAATGCTATTGTGAGAATAATTATACTCTGTCCTTTCCAGTGCCTCCAGAATCTTTGATGGATAATTTACTATGTGTTCAGTAATTACATTCTTGGCTACAGTTTCTTCAGATTTGGTTTCCTTAAAATAATTCTTGAAATCTTTTTGAAACACTGGTGTCTCTTTTTACATACTCTGTATACTGTATACTCTTTGTAAAAAGAGTATATATACTCTTTTTACATACTGTATACTGAAATACATACTCAGTATTTCAACTGGGGAATGAAAAATTAAGTTATACAACAGACCAAGAAGTTTTGAAGCTGTTAGCTCTCCTGGGAAACCACCCTGTGAGGTTAATGCACTCTGGTCTTGACAAGTTATCATGTCACCATCCCTGGAGGTATTTTAGAAACGTGTATACATGGCTCTTCAGGGCATGCTCTAGTGCCCAAGATTATTGGTTTGTGGTGGGGTGTTGTATGGGGGGTTGTGGGTGTGGGGTTTAGTTGGTGTATGCTTTTTTTTGTGTATGTGTGCTTTTTCTGGTTTTTGTGGGATTTTGTTTTGTTTTGTTTTGGGTTGTGGGTGTGTTTTTGTGTTTGTTTGGATGGGGGGTTTTTTGTTTTGTTTGTAGAGAAGAGTCTGTGCCTGTGCTCAGCCTGACTGCCCATGCAGAGGGACATCCTCCCTACCGTGGAGCAGAGCCTGTCCTAACATGTGAGCAGCAGCATACAGGCTCCAAGCTCTCAGTAGCACAGCCTCTTCCTGGCTGATCCCAAGTGGGAACTCGTAGAGACTCTCTTTTCAAAGAATAATGCAATTTCTCAGAGGCTCATGTCATAAGTTTATGGTAGGCAGAAGGTGGGAAGGCCATCCTCTGGCAATGCATGAAATATCAGTAATTTTGAGTTGGGAGCATGCAGGGACACAAGCTGATGTTGCTCCTTTTCCTGCTACACATTAAGTGTGTAATGACTTCTTAAAGTGGACCAAGCTGAAGTGAGGCCCCCACATGATCTGACTTGTTATGAAAATGCCTGTTCTATAATGGGCTAAAGAATCCAATAGAAAACACTTGTCTAAGGACCCCAGCCCAGACAGTTATTTTTATGGATGCTGGTATCATTGCTCCTTGGAGTTGAGTTTCAGCAAAAAGAAGCTAGTGTTTCGCTGACATCTTAAGATATGAAGAAGAGCCTTGAGTTCTCTTGGAGTGAGTGAAACATTTGGCTCTAACAGCTGCAAAGGGAATATGATCTGAGCCAAATATAAGAACTGAGGGATTTATACATTTGTTTCAGACATCTTAAGTTCATTTTAAGAAGTTATTCCTGCAGCACACATGCACCCACTTATTCATTTACAACTGCAAGCACCCACACATCGCTTAACCATGCTCTAACATTTTCCTTCAGGGATAGTCTTACTGCTGCTGTGCAACAGGATTTCTCCTTGGGAGAAATCTCTATGTGATGTACAGAGTGGCTTTTCCACAAGCTTTTCTAAAGATGTCCATCATGATCACCCTCTTCTGCCCTGTTTCATCACATGCCCAGCTCACTTTGTTAAGAAAATAAGTTCTTCGGTAGAGGAGACTGAAAATTCTCTCAGCTGATCAGATAAAAGAGGGGTATTTCTTTGCCCCCATATGTGGATTTCTTTCCTCAGCAGCAGGATTGAGGTGGTAGATATGCTCTCCACAAACATACTTTGTTTCTTATTGAATATTGCTGGAGGCAGGTCTCGTACACGGCATCAGTGTCACGTAGGGAAGCAGCAGTGTCACAAGGTATACAAAGCACAGCTACTATTCATAAATGGCTGCAGCAGTTAAATTGCCCCTTCAGCCTTTAATACTAAAGGCCTTACAAACTTTAACTTAGGAAAACTATGTGGGAAATTTTCCTGAATTTTACAATGCAAAGTTTCACTTATCAGCATGGTCCATGCTCAGAAGTGCTTTGCGGTCCGTCCATCGCAGCATTACCTATCAGGCCTCAGATCTTTTAGGAAAATGATAATGTAAGTGCAGTTGCTTTGGTTACCTGTCCCTATAGGAGGATCAGGTGAGGAAGAACAATTTCCCTTCTCATTGTCCATAGCAGGAACATTATGGGTGGTCTGAGCAACTTTGCTTGCTGAGTTCAAAGTACTTGTCCACAAATAAGCTGTTTTCTGATCAGGAGAAGCTGGTTTTCTCTTTCCCTCAAGAGCTATTAAACTCTTCAAAGTCATGACAGCCAGCATTGTGGAGAACACTCCTTTTACCCTAAATTATGTGGTCATAATCAAACACCAAGAACTACACACACTGCTTCTGGGATGTCAGACAGATCTATTTACACACAAATTCAAGGATAACACCTTCACATGCCAATAAAGAACACTTAGTATGCATTGCAGTAGAAAGATGCACAGACTGTTATTTACCCAGAAGTGCCCAGTGAGAATGAGACAGATATCCCCCCAGCATGGCAAAAAAAGAAGAATGAGTCTTGTTTCCCATCCCAAGTCTTTTCTTTACAGGCAAGGTATGAAAAGCAGAATAGCAAACATCCCCAGGCTAGTATCTCTCTACTGTTCTCACAGCAGCTCTGTTCCAGACCTGATCCCTGGGCCAGAACTTTGTCCACAAAACTGGACAAACAAAATTAATACATATAAGAACTAAAGACTGGGAACTGTTGTGAAAGTTGAAAATTAAGAAGGAATATTAATATCAGTAATTCTGATTATCATTAATCAGTTACTGATTATCAGTCCCTTTCCTCTTCAAAGCAATAAGGAACATAGGCAAAAAATGGCCAAGTTCTCTGCACCTGTGTCAATAGAATAGAATAGAATATTTTCAGATTTATGTCATACAATTGTCCAAAATCTTATAATAATTGCCCAAATTGCACTTAATTTGTGCAAAGAAATGGAGTTCATTCATGATCAGCCAGACGTTGCCTCATACAGGCACCTAGGAATTTCTGTTATTCAGAAGAGAAAATGTTCAAATTAAGTTTTTGCTCGAATTGTTTCTGTAACTCAAAATAACTTTTGAATAGAAAAGAGCTCTTCTTGACTACATATGTATCTTTTATAAGTCCAATGCTCTTTAGATATCTTCTCTATTTGCACCAATACCTGGGGGATTGGTTTCTAAATGTATCTGAAATTGGCTTAATAACTCAGATTCTATTCAAGAAGATATAAGACTCAGAAGTAGGACAATTTGCCTTCCTGAATCCTATCTATTTTGAGGGGTTCTTGTCCCTCCTTCTTTAACTGATATGCTTTCCAACAAACTTCCTACCTGTCAACACTGACTGTTTAATTAGTGTGTTTAAAATAGATGATAAATGCTAAGATTTGTGTCTTACAAGCCAGTCAGACTGTGGAGCTTTCCAAACATGCTTGTCATTCACTAGTTATCTAAGACACTGCCAAAATATCTTTAGTAATGGTTACTGACTTCTACCAGTCCAGCTAAGGTCAGCTTTATCATAAGAAAACAAACCTAGACAAAGACTGTCATAGGAACACTGAAGCAATGAATCTCACCCTCTGCTATTATAAAATTACAAAGGAAAATGGCAACTGCCTAAATTCTATTAAATGTGTATCAAAATGTGTATTAAATGTGTAATCAAAAGTATGATGTGGGAATGCCTGGTGACTACAGCACATGATGAAATAGAGAAATAGCTGCACTGTACTCAATAGCCTGAATGACCATCAAATAACATTGTATGACAATGCTGTAATCATTAAGGTATAGGCCCCTTCATGTAGAACAGTATTCAATTTTCAAAAACTGTGGACCAGAAGTATAGCAGACAAGAGAATGCAGTTATAAGACATAAGTCTGTTCCCTGGTAAAATGTTACTTAGCAAGAAATAATGAGTGAGACTAAGAATTCCCAGCAAGTTTGCAGCTGCAGTACAATTGGCTGATTCTATATTAACTTGTGTGATAGTTAATTTGAAGCATCTTGTGACAAAAGCAGGGATGTTAGATGGTATAAAAGGGAGGCATTTGGGGATGGAATGGTGGAAAAGGGATGAAAGATAAAATATTATTCATTTTTTAATGGATAAAACAGCAGAAGTACAATGATTTCAAGCACAAAACCAATGCACACATTGTCACTGTGAAACACAAAAAGCCTCAATAATGAGGCTGCACAAAAAGGTCCTTACAGATATGTTAGGGAAATAATCCAAGATGAAAGATTGCTTGGGCAAGTCTCATTAGCCAGGAAGTAAATTTCTGCTTCTAGATATTATCTAAGGAGATTTAATACTTTGTAAAAGCAGCATGGCAGAATGTGAACATATTTTTTTTTCATAGAAAAAAAACCATTGTGATGGAAAAATTCTGAAAAAGTCAATATTGACACAGATCAATGTTAACACAGAATGAAATAAGACTGGAATTGTTAAGTACTTCCAGTTCAAATCATATGAACCCATACTGGCTGGTCACTGGCAATCAATTTCCTGTCTTATCACTGACATGGGACAATGACTTGAGTTTAACACAATTCTTTCTAGATAAAAAAGAGAATAACTTTTCTTAGATCAGTCAGCTGAGTGTAGACTACTTGTTCTTGCTACTCCTTATAGTTCATCTACAAAATGGAACCCACCTTTTTCCGTAAAAAGAGATATAGAACAAAATCTACATTTTCTTGAGCTGATTGGCTCAATAAACAACCTTTTTATGATCTGCAACTTGCAAATACTGTTGTCAGCTATGCTATCAGAATTAGAGGATGCTTGGAAAGATGAATATGGCCTATAAACCGTCAGTGTATATGATATGATGTAGGAAGTGTAGCCTCATTCTGCTGTTCCCTGGGTAAAAGGAGAGCTCCCAGGAATGTTGGCAGATGATAAGCAGAAATGCAAGAACACTGATCCTTCAGAGTGAATATTCTCGTTGCTACCCTTCGACTAACGTTGCTGTGAACGGGACCTGGAGATGGTAAGGACACAGTTTTTTATTAGATTTGATAAGTATTGGATCAGATTAAATTAATTACAGGGAATGCCTCCCTTATCCACCATTGAACTTGTCTGTTAAATATGGAGCTTAACATGCTGTGTTACCCTCTTTAAGATTTTGTCTATGAATTTGTTTGAATGTTCCTGAAAAAAGACTTCATGTGCTGCAGCCAGGGAAGATGGAATTTTGAACTGATTTATTGAGATAGCCCAGTAATCATCATTATTAGTGTGAGTTAGGAAATAATTCTCCAGGAAGAAAGACAGCCGGGACCCCAATAATTTATGTACATATGTAAAAGGCAATGTCTAGAACTAATGTAAATCTCCTGAGAATATTATTGATGAAGACTAGGTTGTGCTACAGTTCATACAAGGCAGGGGCAGAGGTGTCCATCCTCTTTCCTAATCCTGCTATTGTGTTCAAGAACTAGTGTCTGCAATGCATTGTGCATTTCTAATTTAGCCTTACTACATAAACAGGGGGAAAGCAAACATTCCATGCCTCCACACAGGGAATTTGGAAAATGGACTTTCATAAACACAAAGTCTTCTCTTTCTAGCTCTAACTCTCTGCTCCACACCTAGACTAAAGCAACTTAGTCACTTGGAAAGGTCCTGAAACAGCCAACTGCGAGTACAGAGTCAGGTAAATGTACAACCTGTGATTGAAAATAGACAGTACTGAATGTGCAGCCAAGGTGAACAATTCACACGTCTCCTATTTCTGCAGCAAATATTAAGTAACTGTTAGGTGACATTCAGAATGCCGTTTCCTTCACACTTTGAAGCAGCTGAGTGACTCCAGTTACAGAACAGGTGAGTGAAGTAAAAAGACTCAGAAGTCTCTGAGTTAAGTGCAGAAAGCAGAAGGAAAACAGGTGGCAAAAGAGTCACAGAAGGACAAGGAGGTGGATAGAAGGGAATTTAGGGCTGCATCATATCAATATTAGGATGTAAATGACTCAGAAAAAGAGGTTAGGTGGCATGTTCTTTATATGACCCTCTGTCACAGAATTGGAGAGGTGTCATGATGCAGACAGATTATCAAAACACTGATATGGGACTCTCAGACACTATAAATGGAAAGTACAACTAAACTATGTTTTGCCTGAACTTTGCATTAATATTTCCTCTCAATCTTAACCTGCAAAGGCCATTTCACTCAATCACTGCTTTACCAAGCATGCAGGCATGGGCTTTGCCTTCTGCATCCATATTGTCAACTCCCTCATGCTCTCTAGGGATTTGTCCAGCTAGCCTGTGTCCTCCTGGAGCAGGGTGACCTCTAGGGGCTTCTGGGCAGAGCTGGCATGGAAGGAACATGTCCATGCTCTGCAACACACTCTGCCTTGCATGTTTGCAAATCTTGGCCTTTCCCTATTAATGCCCCCAGTCTGAAGTCTTTATGTATGTTGAATCATAAATTTCCATCAGTATTGTCTTCCAAAGAGCTACCCAGGTAAGGTAGAATAAAATGCTTCAACAGTCGCCTTTTCTCTCTTTTATGAGAAAGACGAGATCTTTTTCAGCTAGTAGTTTCTTCTGGGGTTTGAGTAGATTTTTAAGTTATGAAGAACTGAATTGATTAATTTGGTTTGTCAGAATTAACTGAGTAGAAGATTCCTTCTGCTGAACAGGAATATTTTCAGTTAATGTTATTCTGCCAATTAAACAGTGCTTATTTACTTGGGAGGCACATCACTGGAGTCCAGATTATTACAAGTGTGAGAGTCTTTGCAATCCATGCAGCTCCACTGGAGTACACTAGCTGCATCTATTTTAAACTTTCTCTCAGAGATGTTCCTTTATGGCAATTATAGACCAATGCTTTTTTCAAGGTCAGTGACCTTTGCATCCATTACCAGCCAGTAAGCAGTCTGCCTGCACAGGGTGTTTGTTTATGAGCTGATTCTAGTCTTCAAGGTAAGGCATCAGTTGTAAGTACAGGAAAAATGACACATACTTTCATTTATATGAAAGAATGAGAGATATATCCCCAATATAAATAAGAAGCATTTCAAGATTCACAAGAACTAAGTGAATATTTAAAACATAATGCTTATTATTTGACTTTTTCTGGACATATGCAGCCTGGTGGCATACGCAGGTTGAGTTGTTGCTGTTAGACATCATTACCAATGTAAATGTTCAGCATGTTAATAACTAATCTAGTTTAACTTTTTTTAAAAGATGAGAAGAAAATTTCTATTTCAATTACAGAGTACTCATCTTGCATTCAAAGAAATAATCAGATGAAACATGTTATGTCTTTGTAAAATTTCATTGCAAAATAATACCATGGATCTGTGTATGAATACTATGATATCTGCTTATTTAATTTTACCAAGATCATTTTTCTGGACACCTGATAAGCAGATGGTAAACAAATAGTTTTATAATAACACCAACTAAAAACATTTTAATTTAGTTATTAAAAACATAATCTGAACTGACATAGGCATACAGTTTTACTCCAAATTATGATGATTGTATACAGACTTTTCTTTATGTCTTCAGAAATGCCAGCATAGAAAATGCTTACCAGGAAAGTTTTTTCAATGAAAGAAAATTCAACTGCCAGTATTTTTCTTCATATACATGTTCTTTTATCCAAGATGCTCCATATTTCAGGTATTTTGAGACATTGTCAATTCTCTTACCTCAGACTTCATATGTGAATGTCCAAATCCACACAAATATTATGGCTATTTCAGCCCCAACTCATTTCTCATTCTATTTTTATGTTTATGTAATGAGTCAGATTGAGCCAAGTCTGGTTCTTTATGCTCATATACCTTAATTCATCAGGCCCCAAAATCTGCCTGTGGATGCCCATGGGAAAATTTTTGATTGTTACACCAGACCATTCTACTCCTGGAGACCCGGGCCTCTGGCAGGCTCATGCTGGAACCGCCTGTTACCATCTCAATAGCTGTATCAAGCAGGAAATGTCACATTCTGGCCACAGACTCCTCCTTGGAGAGGGGATCCACAAAACTAAGGGCATGAAGCAGAGCTCACCTAAATAAGGCAAGAATCTGTTCTTGGCTTTCCAAA
>BJBW01011717.1:4687-23198 GCA_004320125.1 Scolopax mira
CAGTGATCTTGCTTGGGGACCACTGGAGGTGGTTGGATTTCCATGTCCTCCCCTGCTGAATTGGGGCCCATTGACCCACATCGCCACGGCTCCGAGGGGGGAACTGGAGACACCGTCCGAGGGGGGGGGGGTCGGGTGGTGGCAATGCCTCAGCCCCGCAGCCCCGACCCCGCATCGCCCGCAGCAGCCCCCGGCCCCGCAATCCGTCGGCCCCGCAACCCTGCCGACCCCGCAGCCGCCGGCCCCGCAGCAGCACACGGGCTCTGCTTCCCTCTGGTGGCCGCTCTGCTCGGGCTCCGCCGGGCGCCGGTGAAGGGCTGGACTCCCGGTCCCGCATCTCCCTCTAGCATCCCAGCCCCGGGGCTCCCCGATTGCCCTCCGGCACCTCCGCACCGCATCCCGGCACCCCGCACCGCACCCCGGCGTGCCTCCCCGCGTCCCTTCGCTGGGTGCCCGCAGGGATTTATCGTGCCTGCGGGTGCTGGAGGCGTGAGCAAGGCCCGCAGGCAGAGCCCGTGCTTTCTTCTCCCAGCGCCGTTCCCGTATATTTACCTTCTGCTTTTAAGCAAAGCCTTTTTTCGGCTGCCCCGGGGGGAAAAACTTTTTTATAGCCAGACTTGCATCACGCCTGGGGAATGGCTGGAGATGAAGCCAACCTCACCAGAGACAGCTGTCTAAAAATTGAAGCTCTTTTCTGCCCAATAATCTGTTTTCAATTTCTTCGGCAGCCCTTGAAGCCAAGAACAGAAAAAAAAAACCCAAGAGCTCCAGGAGATCCTATAGAATATTAATTGGGTCAGGGCCCTGGATTAGATGAATTAAAGCGTCTCCAGAAATTTCCAGCTCGACACAGCGAGGATCAGTTTCTCTTCAAAGGTTTTTTGCTCGAGCAGGAGGCCGCGACCAGTCTGCCCCAGGGCTTGCAGCCACCTCTCACTGGGGCAGCAGCCAGGCAGCCCCCCATATGCCCAGCAGCACCAGGATGACCCCCCAATATGCTCCCAGCACCTGCTGGGAGCCAGCACTGGGGAGATGGGTAAGAGAACCTGATTGTTCCCCTTCTCCCTCTCCTTCTTTCTCTCCCTTCCTGCTATTTCTCCTTCTAACAGCACCCGATGGTGTTGGTATTTCTGCTGGTGGTCTGCAAGCCCAGTTTGAGGAGTGAGCATCTCCTGGGACCAGGACCCCTCGTGTGAGTGCTGCAACCCTCAGTTTGGGATTGGGCAGACCTTACCTAGCTGGCACGGCAAGGTGGAGGACCTGGTGGGACCATCCTGGGATGGCAACCTGGGGCCAGGGGAGGACAACTGAAGTTACTGCTCCCTAGGTATGAAAATGGCTCCCGTATCGCTCAAACCCACCTACAGGCAGAGCAGAGCAGTGACAAGGGTGGCCCAGTGCCAGGACCAAACCCCACTCTCTGCCAGGTTTAACATCACCACGGGGTCTGTCTGTGCCCTGGGCCGTGGTGGCAGAGGAGCAGAGGTGATCCCTCAGCTTTGCTTTGCAGGATGTGACACTGCAAGCGTCAAGGCCCTGAGAACACTAATGGGCAGTAATGACCCTCACCTGGCCCCACACCCATGGGCACAGGAGCTTATTTAAGCTCAGACTAGGGTCTCAGGCCCCTCCTGAGCTGTGCTGGAGGAGCACTGGTTGCTCCAGTGCAACTAGAGCAGTGCCTGGCCAAGGAGCCCTTGCTTCTGACCTCAACTTGCTGACTGTCCTCCTGGCTTGGTGTCAGCCCTACCCCATCACTACAGACCTGCCTGCCTGGTGCTCCTGGACCTCATCCTCACCCAGGTGGGTAGGTTGACTTCCCGGCTTGACCCAGAATCTGCATCATCACTTTGATATTCCCTTATGATCTGTGCTCTTGGGTGGTCCTGGCTGTTACCTCTGTGTCTGTGCTGCTCCCCTTGATGGCCCAACACCTGGGTTTGAGCACAGATCCCAATGTGTGGCCTGGAGATGCAGGTATGGGGCAACAATGGACTCCTCAGTCCTGGCCTGCAGGTGCTGCTGGAGAAGATGAGGGACCCCCTTCAGCTCCGGCACTGCTGTGATGGCTTGGTCAGATCCTGTGCTAATGGAATAGCACAGCAGGAACCCCTGATGTGGTGGGATTTCAGACGGAGGGGATGCCTTCTCTTCCTAGATCCCTGAGGGATCTGCAGGCACCATCTCCTTGTGTGTGATCTGTCCCATGTACCAGCTTGTGTCCCCGTGGCTGCTGACCACCCCCGCTCCCATCCCTCTTCCCCCAGTCCCACCATGAATGACTGTCTGATGAAGGATTGAGAGCTTGGTTGAGACCCCTGAAGGAGCACAAAGCCCATCCTGTGGATCCTGGGGAGTGGAAAAAACCCAAACCAACAAACCAGGCTCCAGAAGATGTTGCCTGAGCACCCTGTGGAGAAGTGAGACGTTATCAGGTTCAGCAGGAGTTTAGGGCTCCCAAATCCCCCGGGCCCTGCCTGCCCTGGGCCAGGGGAGCTGTGCTGTGGGCTGGGAAGATGGGAGTTTTCCTGCTGTGAGGTCCCACTCCTGAGCTGAGGCTGTGATGTTAGCAAGGGTCTGAGGGGGGCAATATTATGCTGCTGTTTTCTGCTGCTCAATCCCAACTAAAGTGTGTCTGAGAAGGCTGGGGTTGGAAAAACCATTCTCCCTTCCTTTCTTTTTGCCGTTGTGGTGAAGATGGGGCGCGGGGGGCTGACCTGCGGCATCACAGACCTCCTGAGAAACGCTGTCCTCAGTTCCTCTCTGTCCTTTAGTGGCCCCGGGTGGCAGTGTCTGGCCAAGTGCTTGTAATCTAATTACCTGGCTTATGCTGGGGGCTGGAGGGCAGCTCAGCATCCCCCCCAGCATTGCAACACGTGCAGCTAAACCCCAAGCACACAGGTTCTCCTCTGGGGCTGGAGAAAGCTGGTTCATGCTGGTCACAGCTTCCAGGTGTGTGTGCACCACCCTGACCAGGCATTTCACTTGGGATCCTTGTCACTCTGCCCCGATGCAGTGACTCTGCAACTTTTAGATGGGACTTGGCCACGGGACGGGGTGTGAAAACTGATCCAGCTCCTTTTAAAGCTGGAGTGGCCTGTGAGGATGGAAATCTGGTCCCGACACAGCCCTGGATAACAGGAGGAATAGGTGGGGGAGCATCACGGGTTTGGGGCTGCAGAGCTTTGTGTACGTGTAGAACTGCACAAGCCTTGGCTCCCGGGGCCTTGCTTTGCAGAGGTAAAACCAGAGGTGGCAGCTCGTGTGTCTCCTGGTCCCAGTTCAAAAAGTGGATTTGAATTGAGACCTTGTTAACCTGTCACAGCTGGGCTCACACTTAGCCTTGGGACCTGTATCTGTGTAGCTCTGCTCGATGACCACCTTGCAAGAGTAAGGTGGTCACTCAGTGTGGAATTTCCTCGAGAGAAGTGCTGGAGGAAGGGGTGTGGGGGGAAAATTGTTCTGGATGGAGCTTGGCACCTTCCCCTCTGTTCCTCCCCAGCAGGTCCCAGTGCGACTGGCTGCACTGCTGGCTCAGGATGCTCTGAGACAGGTCCAGCAGGCTTGATCCAGTGCTGCAGGAGAGCTCAGGTAGGTCAGTGGGGCATTGGGATCATGGGTTCCAGCCCCAGCCTAGACATCATGCTGCTGCTTCTGCAGAGCTTTGATCTGCAAGTGAGCTGTGCCTTTTGAGATGGTGCTCACAACCCTCAGAAGAAGCACATCGTGCCAGGCTGGGCTGAATCTGGGTGCAAATCTTGGTCTCTGTTGGTGTATGGTGTCTACAAGGAGGCCACCATCCTCAGCAGGACACCATCCACCTCCTTGGCAGGGAGAGAAGGACCTAATCTCCTTCATCCCAGTGGGATGGTTCCTCCTGGAGAACAAGGATCATGGCTCTGCCCTGCCTCACCCCTTGTTTCCCCTGAGTGCTCCTGAAAGGCTTTGCTGAGGGTGGCAACGCTGTGGTGCTGAGCCCCAGCTCTGTGTCACCCCATGCCTTGAATAGAGGATGTGTTTATTTAAGGAAGAACATAACAGAGGAATGTGCCCCAGCAATGACCGCACCCCCTTATTGCTGGGAACGGGACCAAGCTGCACTGGGACTTGTCCCAGTGTGATGTGGGGACCCACTGGGACCTGCTGGAGCACGCCTGGTCCCCATCTTGCTCCTCCCTCTGTGTTTCCCTTTGTGAGAATTGGGGCCAGGGCAGGAAGGGACTGGTGTGTGCCTGGGGTGGTGGCCCCAGGGGCGCAGGCACCAGGAGGGTCTCCTGTCCCACATGGTGGAGGTCTCTGGGCATCTCATCATCCCAACCAGCTGCTGGTGGGAATGCAGCTCCAGTCCTGTGAGTAGCATCAAGTTCAGTAATTCCCTGGTAGCAAAGCCTTCCTCCAGTTCCCGGGGCATCACCTGTTGTGGTGAAGGTGTGAGTTTCTTCCAGTATGCTTGGCCAGGAAAGCCTTGTACCTACCTACCCACTTATCTCCTGGATTCCTCAGGATGATCTTGGCTGATAATGGTGCTGGTCTTAACCCGAGAAGAGGTCACATCCTGGTGAGGTTTCTGTCTCAGATGCTGCGGCTGGTTCAGGCTTTTCTCAGCTCCTTCTCTTAACAGTGCTGGCACTGTCAGGGCCATGCCTTCCTACAGGATGGAGTTGGCTCCTTCTCCTTACCCGTAGGAGGAATCAAAGAGCAGACAGAGTCCAAAGGCCCAGGAGGAGACAAGTTGTCTGCACCTTACCTCCATGCCATGGTGACGTGAACCCTGCTTCCATCTGTGGTGATATCACCCTTGGTCTTGAACTTGGGCACTTGATTTAAATGCTGTGAAACAGGCTGACGAGGTGGGTAGGGCAGAGGGAAGGGTGGTGCTCCTGCTGAGGTAAAACCACCACACATGGCGGGGACTGTGTCCTCCTCTCTCCCTGGAAGACACCAGGTCCATTTTCACCCTGTGATCTGAAGAGCTGGGTGAGAGCGGGGCTGCCTTTATCTTTGGGTAACACACGCTTTCCAGGGTGGGCTTTGGAGGGGTTTCCAGGTCTGAAAGTCTACCAGATCCAGACCACTACTCTTTTCCACAACCCGCAGTTCTGGCACTGTGTTTCTCTGCCTCTTCCCTGCAGCATCACCCTCAAAGTTGTGCTATACCAAGGTCCTGTGGGCCCTGGAGCACCTTGATGTCCCCAGAGCTCCATTCAAGCATCCTTTCTGACCCAGGCGGTGTTCAGAAAAGGTTGAAATGCATTATCATGGCCTGATGCTCGGTGCAAATTGGCCCTTCGTGTTACAGTCTTAATCCGGTTAGGGGATCAGCGTGGCAGGCTTGGAGTGGCCCACGTGGCTCTGCCGGTGCCTGCATCCCGGGATGTGCCTGTCTGCCCGGGTCTACCCTGCAGGGCACGGTGTCACCAGCCAGGTGTGCACTTCTGTGCTGCTCAGAAACACCCCAAAGTGGGAAAATGCAACCTCACCTGTACCCTGGGGTACATCTCGGGGGAGTATGTGTGGGAGGTCCACTGTGGAGGTTAATAGGTTTTTCTCTTTTCAGGCTAGTACTGCATTTAATGGTGTGTGGGTTGTGGTTTCCTTGGGAGCAGTGGCAGCTCTCAGGTGTATCCTGGTAGCCACCAACCCTCTGAGGAGCTGCTCGGTGGCACCCTGTGCTTGCCCTAAAGCTCTTAGGGCTGCAGATGCATCAACATCCTTAGGAAAAATTCATCACCCACTCCCTGTCAGCAGAGAGCTGGGGGAGAGTCTGCTCTGGGCTGTGGTGTGATGCAGGACCTGCTTCTGCTTTTGGAGGCCAGTGTTGTGTCTGTTCCCAGCTCCTTTGAGAGCAGAGGGGAAACGAAGCCCCTCTGGGGAGCAGGATGGCCCCTCAGCTGAGGCTTTGCCTTTCCCATTGACCACAGAGTCCTGTGATCCTCAGCAGGAACCAAGCAGGTCACAGCTGAGTTCCCACCAGTGACTCCAGCATAGGGACTGGGGATGGGTCACCCCGGGGGCAGAGGTTTTCCCTGCCCTGTGGGGAAGCTGCAGAAGTTAAATGGGAAATGCTGAGACAAGTTAGGGCTTTGTCTCAAAAACAAAAATTTTGCAGAAGCAATGGATGAGCAATGGGCTGAGAGTGTCCACTCTTGCAAAAACGACCAGTATAGCAGTATGCTGTGGCTATACAGGACATCAGCATTTATAGTCCCTTACTGGTAGAATTAATCTAAACACTTTTTTTCTCTCTTAGCCACTTACAGTGGGCTGTAGTGTGACACTCGTTGGTATCTGATTAAAAACAAACAAAAACACCAGAAAAAAAAACCAAACCACAAAACCAAATACTCCAAAGCAAACAGAGAAGTACTTTTCTTGAAAATCTAAGCCCAGCATAAGCACGTTTTAGTATTTTTTGGAAAGTTGTTTGTGGGTGTCAGCAGCCCTGACACACAGCTGGGCTTAACCGGTAGGAGCAAGAGAAAGGGAGCAGATATCAATATAAACCCTGGGAAATAAGCCTTGGAATATCTTCCAGGATCAGTTTTACTGCTACTTTGCTGCCTGGGGTTTTCCTAAGGACACTAAAGATAAACAATCAACAGCAGAGACCGGAGCCAGGGGCAGGGTGTGCAGATGAGCAGTTGCTTCCCCCAAAGATGGCCCCAGAGCATCCTCATGCAGTGCCTTGTACTTGGCCAGACCACCTTAAGTGTGAGATGTGTCCCTGTCCCCCTTACCATCCCTGCTAGCCCATGGTGGGTGCCACTTTGCATCCCCCAGCCCTGTTAGTGTGTGCACTGGTCCCTCACCCTCACTCTGGCAGCCCCAGGGAAGCAGAACTGGTGTTCTGCAGCTCTCCAGATGTGCATCCTCCCATCTTCATGCCTGATACTGCTGCTCCTGCTCACAGGGCTCAGGAGAGGCTCCCAACTTGGGGCAATGACACAAATTGAGTGAGCAAAATCGTGCTGGGGGCCTTTGTAACTGTGTTTCTCCCCCCGAATGGTTGTTTCCTTCCTATTCCTAACAGCGAGGCTCTGGGGAACATCTGCTGTGCTGAAGGAACAAAGGTTGGGTCTCCTCTCCGCTTCAAAAGCACTGTTCCTCCAAGCTGAACGCAGCACCAGGCTGGCTGTCTTCTCAAGTGACTCAAAGGTTTGACCAAAATGGAAGGGAAAGCAAGCAAGGGCTGAAGTGTTAGGCTGACACAAAGGCCCAAACAAGGGTTTGGGTGGAACAGAGGTGTCCCTCTGGCTTCCCAATGTGGGAAATCACCATCAGTCCTTATATAACAAACTCTTGTTCTTCTTGAGCCTTCTGGCTGAGAGGAGGTGTGGTGTTCTCTGCAGGAAAACATACATTTAATATTAGCAGTACAGCAGTTGTTGCAACCACCTGATTAAGCCAGTGGTCAAGATGGATCAAGTGGATCAGGGTCAGGTCAATTCAAATCAGCCCAAGCCTTATTTCTGGAGCTCTGCAACACAGAGTGCAATGAATACACTATGTGGTCCTGGTGTTGATGCTCCTGGAAAGAGATGAGTCTACAGGGCATGTGTATTTGCTAAGCAGAAAAAAAAATAAATTAAAAAAAAACCCTTAGTGCACCATTTCCGGTTGATGGGGCCAGTTCAGCTCCATTTGCTTCTTTCCATCCTTTGCTAACAACCTTTCTCCAGGCAGAAAATTAGCCACGTGTTATTTTTTACCTTGTAAGTTCCTTGAATCTCAAATAAAGCCTCTAACTGATCTCTGTCCTTCCAGTGGAGGTGGTACATCGAGCAAGGCTGTGCCCACAAAAGACCATTAGAAACCGCCATGTATTCACACTGGGACCATTTATGCTACTGATGCTTTGAATGAGAAGTCAGACCACAAATATGTGATGCTGTGGGACGCCCTCCAGGCAAAATAGATGTTTTTCAAGTGGCTTCTAAAAAAGCCCATGATGTGAAGGTGAAATGGTCCATGCAAGCCAGAGCTTGCCTTGCCCAGGGCCCATTTCACAGCCAGTTGCTAATTTGCACACTCAAACATGTTATTTCTGCCCAGATCCTCTGTGTGCACCCAGGGGAGTTTTGCCCAGATTCACTGTTTGCAAAGTTTTGGGAGCCTGGAAAAATCTCATCTTTTGGAGGCTCTAGAAATCACAAGTTTTAGCACACAAAATACCTGCTGCTTATTCCCACTGGCTTCCCGTGAGCCTGGTTCAGTGCTGCTCCATCCCACAGGCTCCTGAAAGCCCTGAGTGATGCTGGCACCGTCCTTGGCAGCTAACAGTTACTTTCCCCTGCCAGTCACTATTTTGTAAAGAGTATTTTTTTGCCGGTTAACTGGATAATGTGCTTTCATCTCTACAGCATGGGTGCAGTCAGGGCATCTCTGAAAGGTGGTACTTAAATGAAAAAGAACATGTTGATGAACTTTCCTCCCCAGCCAAGCCCTGTGCTTTTCCCACGGGCTCCTCTGGAGTGCACATACCCAAGTGACCTTGGGATTTGAGCTGAAAAACTGCTGTTTTCTCAATGCCTGCTTGGCTTTGGGGTAGAAATTCCATCGCTGCTCTCATGGCAAAGCTGGGGAGGAGCGACAAGGGTTGGTGGTGACATTTCCTTGGGGGAGCACCGAGTCCCCACGTGTCCTGCACTCACTGAGCAGTGGCTAGCACCACTTTAGAGACCCTGCTTTCAGGGCTGCTCGCCCTCCTGGGCTGTTTCATGTCACCTTGCTGGGGTGGCAGCGTGGCTGTGACAGCTGGAGGAGTGCCCAGCTCTCCCTGTCCCCGCAGGCAGGACTCCGGACTAACTAATCCCCTGCTGCCAGCTTCCATAAACATTGTCCCTCTGGTGTAAACACAGCTGGGGAAGGAGAAGAGGAAACTTCATTTTCAAACCATTTGTGGTAGCCTTGATGCCTACAGCCCCGAGCGCTTTCTCTGCTTACACACCAACACGAGCAATAGTGGTATCTTACGCTGATTTTTCACCTCCGAGGCTCCCCACAGACCTGGCCTGTGGTCTGGGGACACCTCACCTGAGCAGATGAACTCCAGTAGTGCAGAATAAGGCCGTGATCCCAATCTCTGCAACGATTTTGGAAACATCACCTGCCTGCTCAACACCCTCCGGGAAGCTTGGATCTCGTCCCCCATAGGGCAGTGCCAGGACTCAAGGGATGTTCCTCAAAGCTCACTCTGGGGAGTGGTTCCACCTTGCAGATTTGTCTTTAGTGGTGGATGCTCCAAGACTGGAGCATCTGAAAGCTCTGCTTCCTCTGGTACCACAGAAGCCATGTTTGGTGGGGAAGACTGGGATTTTTTTTGCCCCATTGTCCCTCAACAATGCAGGCTGCCAGGTGCATCACCCACAGGAGAAGAAGGCCGGAGGTGGCAAAGCAGCACAAAACATGGCCAGGTCACTAAAAATAAGAAAGGAAACACTGAGCATGAGTTTGCAGGTGTAGGATGGACCGAACAAGTCCAAAAAGCCACCGGGTGCAAGAAGTGAGTGACCGAGCAGCAGCTTTGTGAGCAGGAAAGAGGGTGAGGGCCGAGCGCTCCTAAATTGAGTGATTAAGTCCTTTTTAGGTTAAAAAAAATATATTGTTGCATGAGCTGCGATCAAAGCCCGGGATGGCATTCCAGCCCCGCCAGTGGTTCTATCGTGGTGCGTTTCCCTCCCGCGCTACCGGCGGGGGAGCTCCCGCCCGGCCTCCCCAGGGAAAGGCGGGGGGAGAGGAGGGCTACGCCGGGCGGGATTTCGGGGACTTTAGGGGGGGGGGGGGGAAACACACAAAGCCACCCTACCGGGACGCTGCGGGGCGGGCCGGGGCCGGGGCCGGGGAGGGGCGGGGCGAGCGCGGGGCGGAGCGGGGCGGCGGGCGCGGCGTGGTGCGGTGCGGTGCGGGGCAGCGGGGCTAGCGGAGGCAGCATGGAGAGGGGGGTGTGCGTCTTCGGGGATCCCAAGGTGAGACGGAGGCACGGGGCTGGAAACTGGGATGTGCACCGGGCATGGGAACCGGGACTGGGAACCGGGACGTGCACCGGGTATGGGAACCGGGGTTGAAAGCCGGGACGGGAACCGGAGCTGAGAACTGAGACCTACACCGGGCATAGGAACCTGGGCATGCACCGGGTGTGAGGTGCTGTGCGCCGGAGCCGGGAACCGGGACGTGCACCGGAGCCGGGAACCGGGACGTGCACCGGAGCCGAGCCGCCGCCCACGGCCCGGGGGGTGAGAGCCGGGTCGAGCCCCGGTGCTCAGCGGGGTGAGAGCCGGGGCATGTCCCGGGGCACGGCGGCCGAGCCGGGAGCAGAGTGTGCGTGCCCCGGGGTCTCACTCGGCGGCACCGGCAGGGGCTGTCCCCGGTGTCCCGGTGTCCCGCGGTGTCCCGGTGTCCCGCGGTGTCCCGGTGTCCCGCGGTGTCCCGGTGTCCCGCGGTGCCGGCCCCTCGGCTCCTCCGGGCAGCAGATGTGCCGGTGGGATGGCTGGAGAACGGGCAAGCCCTGAAGGTTCTATTTCCTTGCTCTACTGAAACCAACCTTTTCTCTTAAGGTTTTTCTTTTTTCTTTCTTTTTTTATTTTTTTTTTGTTTGGAGGTTTGGTTTTGCTGTTTTATTTTTGGGGGTGTTTTTTTGTTTTTTATTTTCCCCTCTGAAACATTGAGTTGAGTCAGTCCTCAGATACCATCTTGGTGAGTGCTGTCAGAGGGTGCTCCGATCCTTCACCGTGTGCTGCAGAAGTACATCTCAAGTAGGATCACGCAGTAACACGTTTATTCATCAGAGTATAAATAAAAACTGTGGTGAAGGAAGAAGATGAAGGATGTGGTTAGTGATAGCCCCGTGTCTGATGGCAGAGCTGCCTCTGCTGCGGGACAGCTTGGCTCCTGGGCTGGGGTCCGGGTTAGCTGGCGTATGGGGAGCACCTTCTCTCTCCTGTCTGCCTTCAAGCCCCAGTGACCAGGCAAGGTTGGGCTCTTGGTGGGCAGAGGAGACCAAGAAAAGTGATGTGGGGGTCGTGGTGATCTGCTCTGGGAGAACCTGAGTGGTGGCGATTGCATGCAGCTTTCCCAGGCAAGAACATTGCCTCTGAATACCCAAAAGGTTGGTTTGGGTGGTTTTTGCCATTGTTTGCATCCCCTACCGCTCCCAAACCATTTCTCTCCCAGTCTGAGCTCACACCAGAGATGTCTAGTGTACTTGGAAAAGCCTGCGTCCACAAGTCTGGTTTGTGCTCGAGTGAGGTTTCCCTCCCATAAGAGCAGAAGCTGGTGGGTCACCCTATGGATTTTAAGCTTTTTGGCTGAAAGAAGCAAGTCAAGTTCTTCTTTCACTTGTGTTCCTTCTTGCTTTTCCCCTGCGTGTGAGAGGGGGATGCTGAAGAGACACCTGGGAAAAAAACCCTGCAGGGTTTTGACCACCAAGATCAGGCTTCTGTTGTCCGGTTGCCGGCAATTACGAGACTGCTTTTCCTGAGTCAGGCAGTCCCTTTCAGGCCTGTGAACCTGCTAAGTCAGGCTTGGGAGAGGGGGGGGGAAAAACGGGTCTGAAGGCAGTTAATGAGCCCTATTCATTCCCCTGGACCCTCTGCCATTGGGAATGATCAGGTTTGTGTTTTCGAGATGTTTCTGGTCACCGGAGCAGCTTCGAGCCCTGGCTGAACGTGGGGCTGGGGCTGCCTCTGCGTTTTTCAGGACCTCTCTGACTCCCAGCTCCTGCAGTGGATGAAGTGGGAGCTGCTGGGGCTGCTGGAGGGGGTGACTTTGAACCCTGCTTATCGTAGGCCATGAAAAAGCAGAAAAGATTGCTGTTCCTTGGACCTCCATCAGCCTCTTGCCTCTCTTTTTGGGACACGTCTCTTTCTCCTGTGGCTCCCGTGTGCCTTGAGCCACGTTACAGGGAGCAGGATGTGAGGGGGGGGCTTCTGGGGACAGACCCGACTTTCCCAGCTGCTGGTGAAGCTCTGCTGCTGGGTGCTTGTTGCCCAAATAAGCCCAGGTGGCACTGGGCAGGGGTCTTTGGAAGCCCTCCTGGGTCACACTCTGTGTGTCACAGCAGTCCGAGGCCTGTCCCTATCCAAAGGGAGGTGGTTGTCTCCGATGTGCCCATCGCACCTGGGCATGGGAGAGGTGGCCAGAACTGGCTGTAGATGGTTAGGAGAGGGCCTGGTGACCAAATCTGGGTGTCACCAAAGGTGCCACTCTGCTGCAGAGAGCTGCTGGCTGTACCCTGGTGTGGAAGGGGGGTTGGAGGGGTGTCCTGCCCTGCTCTCTGCGATGCTGCAACCTCCTCCCTTGCTCCCTCCCCTGAACTGTGCTGAGCCAGTACAGGAATTTGATTGGGGGCCTGGAGCATCTCCCTGACGAGGAGAAGCTGAGGGACTTGGGTCTTTTTACTCTGGAGAAGAGAAGGCTGAGGAGAGATCTGATCGATGCTTATAAATACTTAAAGGACGGGTGTAAAGAGGATGGGGCCAGTCTTTTTTCGGTGATGCCCAGGGATAGGACAAGAGGAAATGGGCACAAACTTGAATATAAGAAGTTCTACCTAAACATGAGAAGGCGTTCTTTCCTGTGAGGGTGGCAGAGCCCTGGAACAGGCTGTCCAGGTGGTTGAGTCTCCTCTGGAGACATTCAAAACCCGCCTGGACAAGTTCCTGTGCAACCTGCTCTGCATGGACCTGCTCTGGTGGGGGGGTTGGAGTAGGTGATCTCCAGAGATCCCTTCCAACCCCGTGTGATTCTGTGATTCTGTAATTTGCTTCGGGTGCAAAACTTACAAAATGGGAAAAAAAACCACCAAAAAACCCATAAACATTTTAAAAGGTGATTCTTATTGCGGGGAGTGCAAGTGCATGAGGGTGTGCTGAGGATGATGCTTTCCACAGCTCATCTGGTCCCCGTGCACAGCCTGACCCCAAACGTCTTGCCTGGGGTCAGCCCCTGGTGCTGGTGGGGCTGCGTGGAGCTGAGCGGTTCCTCACGCAGCCACCCATGTGCTCGGTCTCTCAGCAATGCTCTCCAGCATGTTGCCTCCTGGCTCCTGACACAGGTTGTCAAACAGCTGGTGGCCAACGTAGGAGGCTGTCCCGGCACCGCTCAAAGTGCAGGGACTCTGTTTATGGCTCCTGAGCTCTGCCACGGCTCGGGGAGGGATGTTGTCCCTGCAGAAGGGTGACACCACCACCAGCTTCACAGCATCTGAACAACACCATCTGAAGGGCAGCAGGAGCCTCCTAGAGAGGTTGGCAGAGGCCAATGGGTTGGTGTTGGGAGGAATGGTATTAAAGGCTTCCTTCCCCACATCGGAGCATCCTCCTCCTCAGGCACCAAAGCCACGTATCCTGGGAAAGCTTCTCTAGAAGAATGACTGTTTCTTGCAGTGGGTGGCTCTTGTAGTCTCCCACGTTTCTCTAAAACTCAAACCTTACAGTTTATGGTAGATTCATCTCCAAAACTCATGGGTGGGTGGTCGTCAGGGCTGAGGATGATATTGTGCCTCTTCTGCTTCACGTCCCTCTTGGTCCAGGCTCACCCGGTGCTTCTAAACAACGTTTGTGGTGAGCTCAGGAGGAGGAGGAGGACTTGATGGTCCTCTTTCACAAAGCTGGTATTTGGGGAGCACTGTTCATGCTTTTTGCAGTGGTTGGCATTTGTCTTATCTCCTGTTGAATTTTGCTCTCTAGCAACGTTTTCCTGCCATGTCTATCTAGCATTTGACAAATGACAGCTGTAATTACTCTGTTTTTCGGTTATTGAGATCAATAGAGTGAACTTTAAATTGCCACCTTTTAATGTGCTGGTAAATAATCCTGGGCAAAGTCACTGCTAAGGGTTTTAGAATGATGCAACTTTGGTGGCTGCCTGGATTATCTATTAACACCTGCTGGAAACCATCAAAATAAAAGGTGAGGTGGTTGTCACTTTCACCATGGTGTTAGGGCTGACTTCGTTCATTGTGCATATTTAAAAAAGGACCCTAAAGCACCGAATGGAGAAATTCCCTCAAATGCATTAGCTTGGATGGTACTTTTTATGCCACGTAATAGGCAAACGGAGCAGTTAACTGCCCTGCCATGGTCTGCTGAGCAAACCGAAGAGTAACAGAGACATTCTGATGGGTTGACTGTAGCTGAAAATACTTTGAATGTTTGGTTAGCTTTTTCCTCTTAATTTCACTAAATTGAAAATAATCAGACTTGATCGTTGAAGGGAACATACTTGTTTGCAGTACCTCATCTTGTGTTTGAATTTATTTTTGGAGCTTATTAAGTTTCAAAGAAAACATTACAATGTTCTCAAAAGAGAAAAGTCAAGCCAGAGCCTTTAAAACTTCTCCTTTTTTGATATCTGAACCAACTTGCTGATATCTGCATTAACGAGTCATGTGCTGGGCTTCAGCTAAAACTTTTTTTGCATTAAAATGGAAAGCGCTGGGTTTGCTCCCCAACAGCCTCGCTGGGGGGGGGGGGTGTCTGTGCTGAGGACGCACAATTTATGGCCAGTTGTGTCTTTTGAACTCATCCCTCTGGCTTTTGACAGCTCTTTAGTGAAACTGGGAGGGTTGCAGGATGGTTTGAGTCATTGCCCAGTGGTCGGTGAGCCCACTCCCAGCTGCAGCGCTGGGAGGTGCAGGAGAAGGTCTGAAGGGTGGCTGCATGGAGGTGACCCTGAGGGTCCTCTGTACAGCTGGGGGAAGAGCAGTGCTCATGCCCCCTGGAAAGTGTTTGAGAGCTTTCTCCTTCATCCAAATGGACCTTATGTCCATTTTGCTGCGAGAAAGGAAAGCATGGCTGGTCCTGCCATGGCTGAAGGCTCCAGGGCTGGTGCAGCCCATGGTGTTGTTGGGGTCCTGGACCCAAGTGTCAAGGTCCCTATTTAATCTGTGTGCACAAGCTTCCTTTCCAAATAAACTGGAGCGTTTGGGGTGGGAGACCATGTGTGCGTGGATCTCTGTGTGCCGAGGAGCAGAGCCCTGGAAGAGACACCAAGCTCCTGCCTTCACCTTATTTCTGCTTACTCAGGCATTGTCTCTTGCAGCCACAGTTCAGAAAAAAACTCTTTCATCTTTATCCAGATACTTTCCTTGACTTAAAGCAAGGTCACGTCACCCGCTTGTATCTGGAAAAGTCTTGTGGTTTGTTTACCCAAAGCAAACAGGCAGGAGGAGAGCTGCAATCTGCAGCCAGCAGCCTCCCACCGAGCTGAGACCTGCACCCAGGGCAGCCGAGCTGCCCCCATCGATTGCATCCTTATCTGGGGCCAGCTCTTGGTGAAGACCCTTGTAGCACACCTTTGCTTCTCCACTTGAGTGTCCCTTGGTAATCTAAATAGCCTGGATTAGTTCCCAGCTGCAGAAAACAGCTCCCCCCAAGCCCTCATCTCGAGGAACCCCACAACGTTTTGGGTTGAGTAGCATTGCACAAGAGTTCCTTAGCACTTCGGTCCCTCCAGGCCTGAAGAAAGGCATGGCAGTGGGTGAAGAGTCTGTTGCTGGTGTTGGGGAGGAACGTTGCCACTTTACAAGCATCTTGCCTGCAACAGTGGCAGAAGGAGGTGCCTCAAACACTGAATTTGCTGTCACACTGATGGAAGTGTTGGAGTGTTCTTGCAGGAAATGCTTGAGAAATGTTTGGAGAGAGGAGACCCCAGTAGGTTCAGATTGCTTAGTTTTTGTATCCATCGTGAGCAAGCTTCAAGCCTGTAACTCCATCAGAAGGTGACAGGGCTGTTGAAAACCTCAAGGTATGGAGCTTGCATGGTTTTGAAATAGGAATCAGAGCTCAAGAGTGGAAAATGTGCCAGGCGTCCACATCTGGCAATGCACATCATGTCCATAGTCTGATATTTTATCTGCTGCTTCTCGGGGCATTTTGTCCTCATCAGCAGGATTGCGTAACTTGAGGTAGGGGGAAAGATCAGGTTTTGCCCTTTTAAAATCTTCACCCCAGTAGAGTCAGATCGTGTCTTAAGAGTCGGAGAAGTGACAGGGATATCTTTTTACAACCTGCTGGCAGTGGGGACATTCATGACCCCTGGACCAGCTGATTGCAAGGGTGCAGGATCAGCTGCCCTGAGCCAGGCACCTGCATTCTGCATCCCACCGGTGCAGGTTTCAGGGGTAGCTTCATGGCCTGAACCCAAGCACTGTCCCACCCCAGCAATGGTGGCCTTTTGCAGCAGAAGTGGTCCCTGAAGATGCTTCTGGGTCCATGGAAGATGCTTCCATGAAGATGCCGTGAGTCGGAATCTTCGGGGGCTGCAGGAAGGAGGTGGGGATGGGGGCGAGCTCATGGGCATCAGCGCTGGTCCCAGAGATGGGCACTGCCAGCCCCGGGGTGGGAGCGAGGGCAGTGGTGCTGGGCATCCTTCAGAGGAGACCAAAGGGATCTCGGGGTGGACAATTACACGTTGCCCAGCTCGTAGGAACCACTTACTCATTTTCCTTCCAACGCCTCGTAGTTACTGTTTGATGCGTACCCTGACGCCAGAGGGGTTGTGGGTTTTAAATAGTAACCCTGGGCTGTTGAGTTGTCCCTGCAAATATCCCACGTTCCTCCCCGTGGCATCCCGCAGCGACCCCCTACGCAGCACAAATCTGCCCAATGTTCTAACTAACAGGAACTTTCTGTATTAAGTTGCTGCTCTGCAGTTTCATTTAACAAAATAAATAATAAATTAAATATGTATTTTGTGGACTATTCCATCGCTTAAAAGAAAACAGTTCTGGAAATACGAAGATCTAGCTGAAACGTTTTACAGCTAATATTTTCCTTCCCAGTTTGACTTCCAAGTTACATTTGTCATGTTCCTCCACAAGCCCCAGCTGCCTAAATGGAAAAAGCTTGCTTTTGCTTTTCTGGGGCTCTTTCTCCAAAATTCATTGTTGCAGCAATAACTGGAAAACAGGATTTGAGAGCGAAGAGATCCGAGTTACTGTCCCATTTTTAATGAGTCAAAATTCAAGTGTTTTACTTTGAAACCAGCTTGTTGGCTCTACGGGGCAACTCTTTTTTTTTTTAATTTTTAATTTTTTAATTTTTGTACCATGGGACTGACCCCACGTGTAGGGTTAGAAAGCCTGTAAGCTCTGATAATGCCGAGTAATTAACAATATATTAGGAGCTGATTCTTGGAAGTGAAGTCAAAGTTTTTATGTAATGACTTTTAGCAAATTAATTGATGCTTGGATGTCTGTGAATTCAAGAAGGAAACAAGGAGTTTGGGGTCTGCTTTTTTCACTCCTCCCAGACTCTGAACCGTGCAAGCTACAAGGATCGGGCAGTTCCTGAAAATGAATGGAAACAATAAATATAAATATTTATAATTTCTAAATATAATAAATTTCTAAAGATCCATTAAATGTGTGAGCTGCAGCAGGAAGAAGAAAACATGTAGACAATACTTAGAGATTGAAAAATAAACTTCATAATGATGGTATTTTAAAAATGTTTTTGTCCTTCTTCGCCATGACTTCGTCTCTGTGTTGGCTGCATTTGTGCCCGTGTAAGCACCAGCTGCAGCTCTGAGAGTTCCTCACCGATTTCTCCTTTTATTGCAGGTCGAACTTCACGTCCACCTGGATGGAGCCATTAGGCCAGAAACAATCTTGCACTTTGGCAGGTGAGTTGCAGGGAGGGGGAAGAAACTCTGGGAGCTGCAGTTCAAAAGCATCATCCCACCCTCCAGCGGAGGAGCTGGTGCTGGTGGGGTGGGAAAAAAGGTCTCCCGTGGTGTGCAGGCACCAGATCTGTCTTATCTCTGCATGGACCACTCCTCCAGCTGCATGGTGTGAGGACATTGAGCCCTTCCCACAGCCTGGTGTTGCCGTGGGGCTGTGTTGGTAGCCAGAAGGTGACAAAGGTGGTCATCAGTCCCCTGAGCTGGGTGAGCAAAGAGAAACCACCATGAGAAAAGTACAGAAGATGTCTCCAAAACCAAGCTGTCCACCTTTGAAGTGTACCTGGCATGTGGTGGAGTCAGTCTATTCTCATTTATTTTTCCACGTTCCTAATTACAGAAGCAAGTGAAATGAAAGCAGGCTGGGAGCATCTTCTTGGTGGTGGGACCATGATACAGGGAGGAAAAACCAGTTTGGGTGCTCCTCCCTGCCCTGCCGCCGTGTGCCTTTGAACCTTGGGCTGTCTGCCTGCTGCCAGCGGGCAAGGAGTCATCTCCTGGGAGGGTGACCCAAGAACCTGGCAGGGACTTAGAGAGATTGCTCTCTTGACAGAGCCCACCTTCATCTTCTTGCTTCAGCGTGGTTTGTGTGGGAAACAGCAAGAGGAATGATTAGCTGGTGTGGGGACCTGGCTGGAAACAAAATAAACTCAAGGCTTCCGTCTGTCACTGTTCAAAAAGCTCATGGAGACCAGCAGATGCCCTCAGATCAAGAAAGCAGCAAGCTTAAAGATTTTGAGAAACAGCTTTTGGGGTAAAGGCTTCAAGTTGCACCAGGGGAGGTTCAGGTTAGATGTTAGGAACTATTTCTTTCCTGAAAGGGTTGTCAGGC
>BJBW01011718.1:0-22612 GCA_004320125.1 Scolopax mira
GCAACATAATGACAATATACGTATCTGCCTCGGCATTATACCCAGCAGTGGGTTTTAGTTCTGTGAAACAGGAAAGCAAACCTCTTTCTCTGTCACCAACATTCAGCTCGGGCTGAACAAAAGCAGTTACGAAACCAATTCACTGTAATGGGCGCTCTCAGTTTGCAGTTTGTATATTACTCAGTAGAACTTCTCCCCCAGTAAACTTGAAATAACTTTTAAGGTCATCTGGAGCAAATTCTATCAAGAAGAAGACAGTTTTAGCAGGGAGGTGCCAGGAAAAAACCTCAGCTGACTTCAAGGGGGAGAAACAACAGAACTCTATCAGCATTCCTGAGCTGCAGACTCCCTGGAAGTGAAGTGACCGGGGGGGGGGGGGGGGGGGAAATCCATTTAATCCATTTAATATAGGCTGATCCGCAGTTATGCATGTAGGAAAATTTAATTTAAATGCCCCTTGCAGGAGAGGCCACAGTTTCTGAGAAAACCCTGGCTGGCAAAGCAACGCGGGGACTAAGTGACGGAACTAAGTTCCCACCGTGGAGCCGTGGGAAAGAAAAGTCTGTAGGGTTGGGAGAATAGACAGGGGAATACTGAGCACGGGGCGTTATCTCCACACGTGACATTAACGGGAGCCTTCCTGGAATCCACCACGCAGTGCTGGTGGGCAGTGAGGACAGCAGTGGGGGCTCAGAGAAGAGTGGTGGAGCTGTTTCTTCTGGGGAGCATCTGCATTCCAGGGAGAGACCAAAGGAGCTCGATCTATTTATCTCATCAGAGACAACGTTAAGATGCTATTTAATTACTGCCCTTAAATACTTGAGCAGAGGGAAACGATCTGAAACTAGATAGCTATTTAATCTGACAGGCAAAGACATTACGAGAGCCAGTAGCTGGAAGATGAAGTCAGAAAAGTTCAAAGCGGAAAAAAAGATGCAAAGGTTTAACGACGAGATTAACAATTGGAGCCAATTATCCAGGAGCACAGTCAATTCCCCACCGTTGGGAGTCATTCAGTCAATACTGTTTGAAGAGGCTGGTGGGCCTGGCCTCGGACTCACTGGGGAATAGTCTGTGCTTTGTCTGACGGAAGAGGTTAGAGTATGGGATCATCATAATTCCTTATGACTAATAAAGCCCCACCAACAGCACTGTTATCTTCTGAGAGAAGCCAAAGAATGAAGGAAAAAAAAAAAGTATTAACAAAGTTGAGGCCTGTACGAGGCACAAAAAGCAGGTTGATCTGTGGACAACACAAGTCATGGGCTGGGAGCCAGCAAGATCATCTGTAGTTCTGTCACCGACTTTAGCAGGAGCAAGAAGCCCGTCAGGGATTTATGGCCACCCCAACACCCCAAGCCAGGCTGCCCAAGGCACCTCCAGCAAACGGGCAGCGCGGCTCCAAGGCGGGGGAGCATCTCCGGGTGGGCCATTCCGGGCTGACCACCCTCCAGCACCCCCGAGGGCACCGTTTCAGGAGCCCCCGGGTTTTGGGAGCCACCCGTCCCAGGTACACGGCTACGCACCGCACCTCTGTTTCCCCCCCGCCCCGCCTTCGCCCCGGGGGAGGCCGCAGGGGCGTGTGCGTGCGGGGCGGGCAGCGGGGAGGCCCCTTGGCCGTGAGCCCCCCGGCGTGGGGCAGGGGGCCGGGGCTGCCCCCCACAGCGGCGGGTGGCCTCCTGGCCGCCTTCCGCGCTGCGACACCGCGGTCGCGGGCCGCCGACACGTTGCCGTGGCGACCGCGCCACTGCTGTGGCGACCGCGCCGCGCATCCCACCCCCCCCCACCCTCCCCGGCCCGGCCCGCCGAGGCGGGGGCACCTTATTTTTTTTAAATTTTTTTTTAAGTTTTCCGCGCTCCCAGACACGCGGGCGCCCAAGCCGCTTCCAAGCGCCAGTAAAAACCAGCATAGGCTCAGAGAGACCCCCCCGGGGGGCTAGCTCGGTTCACTGCTCCCCATCCCCGGGGGATGACACCTTTCCCCCTTCCCCGGGGAGGGGGTCAGGGCTCCTCGGGACGCGCTCGCCGGCCGTAGCTCGGCCCACACAGCACCCCCCCGGTCCGGGCAAGGCCGGGCAGGGCGAGGTGGCCCCCCTGCCTCGCCCCGGGCACCTGTCCTCGACCCGGCCCCGCTCCTCTCCGGCGCGGAAAAAAATCCCAAACTTGCTGGGGAGATGTGAGGGTACTCACGGACACCCCCCCACACCCCTTACCTCCTCCGCGGCGGCGCCCGGGGAGCCGCGGACACGCCGCCGCCGCGGGCAGGGATGACCTTGCGGAGAAATTCATCATCCGGGCAGGAAAACAAGCCCTTCCTCGGGGTGAGCAGCCGCGGGGGGAGGCAGGTCGGAGGGAGGGAGGTCGGACTCCGCTGGGGTGGCCCTCCCCGCCGCGGGAGGAGGCGATTCGTGTGGGCTACGGAGAGGAGGCAGCGGGAGGCTCGGTCAGACCGGCCCCGGGGCCAGCCTCCGCCCGGGGAGCCCAGCCCAGCCTCGCCGTGCGGTGCGGTGCGGGCGGCGGCGCCTCCCGGCCGCGGGAAAGGCTGGGGGGCGGGGGAGCGCCCGGGCTGGGACCGGGACCGAGCTCCCCCCGGCGGCCGCGGGGAGAGCGGGGCAGCTCCCGGGGGACGACGGCGAGGGCACCGGGCAGCTCCGGGAGGGGCGAGGGATATAGAGCAAGGCGGAGGGCGCGGGCATCCAGGGAGGCGTTTCCCGCTCACGCCAGCCTTTCCTCAGGCCTCGCCTGGCTCTTATAGCCCGGGCGCTGGAGGCTCCCGCCTTCCATCAGGTGCGTGGGGATGAGCAGGGGGTCCCTGGGACCCTCCGCAGGGCTCTCGCTGCGTTCCCTCCTCTGCCGGCCGGTTCTTTCCAGCTCCTGAAGCCAAACTGAGCGCCTTCTTCAGGGCAGAAGAGCCGGAACCGCACATCCCAAATCCACTAATTCCGTCCACCTTTGCTGGTCCCGCGTGGGTCAGCCGGGAAAGCGCGCCGGCAGGTAGCCATCTAGGCAACCTGCTGAGCCCTCTGCTTGCGGAGCTGCTCAGATTTGCGTGGTGGAATCGCGGTGTATGCAAATGCGGCTCAGCTCCTGTCAGGCTTTCAGTTTGGAGTGTTGTTTTTGATAGGCAAATTTGGCTTCCTCCTGTGTGAAGCACCGCCCTCTTTGCCCGCAGCGAGCCATCAAAAAAATAGATCCGAGCAAAAAAACATTTGCAGCGAAGGACATTTTGGGTTAGGGCTCATAACTGACTGGAAGTCTTTGCTCTAATTTGGGTTAATTCCCACCGCTGTGGAATTTTATCTCTCTCTGCTGCAATCAGAACAGGAAATGGTTCTGCAGTGCCCAGAGATTCAAGACAAGTACATATTTTAAAACTGGGAAGATTGTTACTCTTCTATCATCTTCCTGTATGGATAAATAGGAGCAGGATTTCCAAACTATAGGACGAGCTGTGAGGAGAACTCTGTTGCAGTATGGAAAAGACTGGAGGGGAGGGGGGAAGAACTACAGGACCTGAGAAAATAATTTTTAACTCTAATAGTCATAAATATCAATGAATCACATTTCCTTGATCCATATGAACGAACCCGTATTTTATTCACTGTTCTGCAAAACACCCTCAGGCTCAGTTATTGATCCTAAATCTCTTTGTCTCATGGGTTAAGGGATCATAAAACCCACCTTAGATTTCCTGCTGTGGCAGATGTCATTTCTTCCCCAAGAGTGGCCACTAAGATCAGCGCATATTTATGCAACAGCCATTCCTGTCTGTGGCTTTCTGACAATTATTTAACCGTGGAAAATATAAGAGATATTTTCAGTATTCCCCAACAATAACCACTATTTCACATGAGCCAAACCCAAACTGGCAGTACTCTTGAGAGCCTGAACATGAGAAAACCTCGCTGGAGGGGGGGAGAGTGGAGAGAGCATCAAACTTTACCAGGGAAAGCGAAAGATTTCTAGCACTGGTGGTTCCAGTGGGGGTTCCCAGTAACTCCTATTTACTTCATTCTCTTTACAATCTTGCTACTTTTTTTTGGTGCTCTGGAGGTCTGTAGAGAGCCTGATCCTTACCCTGCTCATGTCTGAGGCAGGAGGACAAGGTCATGTCGGCAGAGTCAGTGTTCTCAACTCCTCTTCATTATTCTGCTAAATGACCTATTTTTAAAGAAGCATTTCCAAACTTCCTAGAATTAATCCTCTTGCCATTAACATTACTACAGTGAAACTTCCCCTTTTTTTGTTAAAGAAGAAGAAAGGCTGGATGATGCAATTTCCTTTTGTCAGCAATAGTACTTTTATGAAGAGGTAGCTCTAGGCACTTACAGACCTTGCTGCTACAAGGACATCATGGGACCTCAGGGGGTGCTCAGCAAGGGACATTTACAATTAGTGTAGTTTTTCCTCAACTCTCCCAAATATAAGATTCCTTATATGGATTCTTAAGAGAGACCTTTTCTATTATTGTACCCCTGTTAGCCTGAGATACTAAAATCAGTTACCACTCAGTTATCCAGCTAACTCAATTAATTCTGCAAACTAGCCAAGCTTCTCATGTCCTTTAGTGTAGCTTTAACACCCCACTGACATCTTTTCCTTTCTGCATCTTTCTCCCCATGTCCAAACAAAAATATTAATGCTACTCCCTTTGACTGCAACCTTCCCTTCTGCAGCTAGCCCTCATTTGGCTCTGAAAGCATTTGCAGGATTTCAGCAGTTTTCATATTTATAGCTAATATTTTCCTCTTCTTTGGAAACCTACTTTGACATTAATTGAAGTGGAAACATGGTGGGAATTACAAAGGCATGTAAGGGAGGAGGTTGACCATCCAGCCTTGAAAGTCACAGCAATAAGTCACATACATGCAGCTGGAAAGGCTGGGAAGGTTTTCTCTGGGCTATTATTATGCCCTTCCTCTTTTAAGGTTTTCAAACACCTTCAGAACATGTGGAGGATCAGTCCCAGCACCTGCTGCAAAGGAGCAACTGTAATTCTGAACCTCAGAAAAGAAGGGTTGGGAGATTTGTTTGCTCCAAGCCCCTGCATGTCCATGCACTTCCAAACTAGTCCCTGAATGTTTTCCTGATGAGTTCAGATAAAGATTTCCTTCTGTCTGTTGGCTGGGAATCCCCTTGCTGCTCTCAGCAGTCATGGCTGAGCACTGGGTCTATTTGTTATCTCCTGATGGACAAGGAAATCCAAGAGGAATGAAGACAGTAATATGACTGAAATACAGCTCAACTAATAATCTCTTCCCCA
This sequence comes from Scolopax mira, assembly GCA_004320125.1. Taxonomy (NCBI): domain Eukaryota; kingdom Metazoa; phylum Chordata; class Aves; order Charadriiformes; family Scolopacidae; genus Scolopax; species Scolopax mira. The sequence goes on from BJBW01011718.1 coordinate 5,264, forward strand.
TGCTCACTAGGGCATAGATGCTTTTGTTTCCAAATGCAGTGATGTTCCAGGAAATCTGTGAAGAGGCATCCAAAAGAGTCAGATCATTGCAGAAACTGGTTAAGTGATGAAGTGCATGGATGCACTCAGGGCACGGCTACTTTATTTATGACCTCTTCTCATGTACTGTTTTGTTCCTCTACGTCCTTTTCTCTTTCCTGAATCACAGACTGCCATAGAAGAGTTTCATGTGGTACCTCACCCAATATTGATATTAAAGACTTATAAACCATTTTCTAAATGCTGTTATGAGGTCTGAACTTGACTAGTTGCTGACCTGATAAAGAAGTCCTCATATCTCAACATATCAGTATGTCACCATATCAGTGCAAAGCAGATATTTAGATTATTCTGGTTTATATATCTGCATTTTTAACTTATTTGCTTAATTACCTGTGTTCCAGTTTACCACTGATTTTCCCTATTCTTTTGTCTGTTTCCATCTCCAGATATATACATTTGTTTTATGTTAACTTTTTGTAGATCTCAATGCAGAAAAGCATTCATAGCGAGGACAGCACAAAGGTGCTTGTTTCACTTTAAACACTGTGCTTAGCACTTGCTAAAGTCAATGGATCATACTTAAAATGAAGTGCATGTATATTATTTTTTCTTGAGAATTATAAAGAATTAAACCTTTTTAACTTGCTTGTATTGGCCCGGGTAAAAGCATGAATTTAAATGTAGAGGGATTGTCTTTTGATATGTATTGGGATAGAGGTCAGGGCAACAGGAGCCTGGACTTTCTAGAAGCTGCCAGAATACAATTAACCATCAGAAATTACAACTATACTTCTGCAGTGCCTTTGAAGACTCTTGCAGAATTCTCATTTTAAAACTATATCACAATCTGTCTGAAAAAAAGTTCCTTACTGTAGCTGAAAAAAAATAATAGAGCTGATCACCTATTAAAATAAGAAGTGGCATAACACGTTGACAAGATGTGTAGTTGGCTTAAACTAATGCCGTTTCATTTACTTCAGTAGCAATACACAAGTTTATGTTGGTGTGGTTTAGGCCTGTTGTTTATTGCACTGCTTCTACCATATTTCTCAATATATCTTCAGTTTTGATGACATTGATACAAAATGTTAATTCTGTACAAGCCTTTTTTTTTTTTTTTTTTAAATGTAGCATCTTTCATCTCTTCTCTAGGAAAAGGAGTTATGAATACTTCAAAAAATAAATAAAACCAAAACTTTTCCCGGGCAAAACTCCAGCTGGAGATTGAGTTGAAAAGAGGGATGGAAAGCAAACTCGTGACTGCAGTCATCTGACATTTATAGTTTGGTGAGGGCACTTACACCTCTGCTCCCCATTAATGTGAAAAACAAGTGAATGGCTGGATGAACACGTTCATTTGGGACTGGGAACTGAGCCCAAAAAGGTGCGAGTCCTCTGGTATGATAGCTGCCCTCAGCAGCTGTGCCACGAAAGACAAACGTGTGGCGGAAGAAAACCCTAGACGAGGTGACGTGATGCCTGTGGTTTTGCGATCGTGCACTTTCCGTATAACCCACAGAGCAGAGCAAATATTCATTCCACATGTTACACAGCACCTCCCCGCTCCCTTTACCTCTCACATACCTAATGGGCTGTACTGGGCACCTCACAAATGGATGCGCTGCTCAGCCACAGTAATAACACTCCTGGATCATTAGACTGCGACTGATAACAGTTTATGGCTGGAAAGAAAAGGTTCTGTTGGTCATATGGCCTTTAAGAATGTTTCCCTTAAACATTATGGTCTTTATAAAAAGAAAAAAAAGGATATAAAGAAAACTGCGTGGAACAAATAATATACCATTGTGAGTGAACTCACTTTTTCCATTTCACAGTGGTTCTAAAATGCTATGAACTCATATGCTACTTGCTTTACCTCAGGCAGCTATGCCAAATTTCATTTGAAAATATGTAACAATATGAATTTCTACAGCCTTATGAAAACATCTTTGGTCCTCGCCTTGCACCCCCTGAGAGTTTTTGCTTCTGACTGTGCTGTGAAGGTCCTCGTGGGGAACTTCAACCACCACAGTATATACAGGAGGGAGAACATAGCAGGGCACAGGCAATCCTGGAGGTTCTTGGGCTGCATCAACTCCTTCACCCAAGTGACAGAGGATCCAATGAGAAGAAGTACTCATTGGACCTCATACTCACTATTAAGGAGGATCTCAATGGGGATGTGAAAGGCAGCTTGGCCGCAGTGACAATGAGATGGTGGAGTTTGGGATCCTGAAGGGAGGGAGGACTTTAAGAAGCAAGCTCACAGCCCTGGACTTCAGGAGAGCAGAGTTTGGCATCTTCAATGATCTGGCTGGCAGAGTCCTACGGGATAAATCCCTGGAGGAAAGTGGGGCCCAAGAAAGCTGGCTAATATTCAAGCATCACCTCCTCCATCCTCAAGAGTGGTCCGTCCCGATGAAGAGGAAGAAGGGCAAAATGTCAGGAAGCATGCATGGATGAACAAAAAGCTCCTGGCCAAACTCAGACAGGAAAAGGTAGCATACAAAAGGAGGAAGCAAGAATGGGTAGCCTGAGAGGAATTGTCAGAGCATCCAGGGGTGAAGTTAAGAAAGCTAAAGCCTGACTGAAATTGAATCTGCCTAGGAATGTCAAAGACAACAAGAAGGGCTTCTATGGGTACATAGCTAACAAAAGAAAGACTAGGAAAAATGTGGGTCCCTTGTTGAATGAGATGAGGGACTTGGTTACACAAGACATAGACATACACAAGACAAGACATACACAAGACATACAGAAAAAGCTGTAAGAATGCTGCCTTCACCTCAGTGTTTACTTGCAAGATCATCCTTCAGAAATACCAGGTCCCAGAGACCAGGGGAGGTCTGAAACAAGGAAGACATAGTATTAGAGGACAATGATCAGGTTAGAGAATACTATCAGCAGACTGGACATATACAAATACATGGGCCCTGATGGGGTGGTGCAGCTGCCCACAACTGGTGGGCAGACAATGAGGTGGATTGAAAAGTGTCTGAACAGCCATGGTCAGAGGGTGGTGATCAGTGGCACAAAGTCTCGTTGTAGGCCAGTGACTAGTGATATATCCCAGGGGTGAGGACTGGGTCCATACTGTTAAACATCCTCATTCATTATCTAGATGCTGGGAGAGAGTGCACCCTCAGCATCTTTGCTGATGACGTGTATCTGAGAGGAGTGGCTGATAGACCAGAGGGTCATGCTGCCATCCAGAGGGACTTCAACAGGCTGGAGAAATGGGCTGACAGGCACCTCAAGCATTTCAGCAAGAGAAAGTGCAAAGCCCTCCACCTGGGGAGGAATAAGCCCAGACACTGGTACATGCTGTGCACTGACCAGCTGGAAGGCAGCTTTGCTGTGAGGGTGATTGAGCACTGGCACAGTTGCCCAGAGAGGCTGTGAAGTCTCCATCCTTGGAGATGTTAAAAACCCATCTGACTGTGGTCCCAGGGAACCTGCTTTAGGCAGCCCTCCTTGAGCAGGGGGGTCAGACCAGATGACTTCCTGAGGTCCCTTCCAACCTCTAGTAACCAGTCTGTGACTCTGTGATTCCTTTGGTATGAAAGGAAGCTTTTGGTCAATGTGTTATGATACAGTTATTTTCACTATTAGTGTCTATGGAGTGCATTTAGGTGTGGTTAAGTTCAGATTCAGCTATTTCCATTTCACACATATTCTATATATTCATTACTGTGATTCTAAATGTGAAACAGGACAGACAAAAAACCAACCTTCTGCCTTCTCAACAAATTAAAACAAACCATTTGATGAGTCAGTAATTTATACTGTTTACCTCCTTTTATGTCAACAAAACTGAGATCTGGAACAACACATAATCATAATGATTATAGACATAATGAGCTGATTTATTACGTACTCACCACATGGTATTCTGGTGCATATTCAACTGTAATGATGTCAAATAATACGTCTGGAAAGCCTATCTGCTCAGACGACCACTGCCTACTGTGAACAATAAATTAAGCTAATGTAGTATCAGATATAGGGTCGCTGGGTCCAGACCCCTGTCTCTACTTAAATTATATCGACTGTATGCGTCAAAAGTCTTTGATATTTTTAGAATTTCAGGAAAAAAGAAAACCAGCCAGGGATTCTTTTAAGGAGCAGTTGTGAGTGCTGATGGCATATGTAGATGTAAATTAAATACTCTCCCAATACAGTTCTGTGACGTGTACATTTGATATGTTCACTCTACAGCTTCTACATTTGCACTGTGTTTTAAAACCTGTTTGTTCCAATTGCAAGTCTAGTTCTGCCTACTTCCTTGGCTGTGTAAAGTGTTATTCCAGAGGGGAACATCCTTTGGCAAGGCTACCACAGCTAATTTCATACTTTCACATTTTGTCTCACAAGATGGGAACTTCTCCTCCTGCTACCAAAAGAATTGTTCCCTGGACCACAGTTGCCTTCCCTACAACATGAATTTTTATGCTGATTCATACAACAGGCAAGATGAAAAGCAGATGCAATAGATGCTGCAAGATGATGAAGATAAATGATGAACAGGTGTAAGCATGGAGAATAAGTCTGAAAAACAATAGAAAGTGGAGATGAAAAGAACTGAAGAGAAATAGAGGCTCTTGTTTAAATATAAAGAATATAAAAACCCCAAGAATAACTACATATACCATGTGTCAGTCTAGAAGAGGATGCCCCAAAAAATGTAAAAAAATCTGGAGTGAAATCACCTGTCAATATGATCTCTAGACATATAAGTACTGTATTGGAACTGAAAGCCTTACATTCATTCCAGGCAGCTGATAAAATAAAAAATCAGGTGTTTCTGTTTCCTGCATGTATTCACTAATTTTTACCAGAATCCTACTGACATATGGTCTCCAGTGTCTATGATGTCACGTGTCTGTGCATTGTGAAGCAACATGCCTGATTATCATCTCTAAATTTGCCTGTGCCCCCATTATTCCTGAATTCTATTAAAAAAAATATCTAATTTACTTTGTCTTGTACCTTCTTTGTGGTGTTGTATCTATCATCTGTCTATCAGTCATCTATGTATTATGTAGTTTTATCTAAAATAAGGAATCCAAATTCCAAATTTTTTTTTTTTGTCTTTTCATACATCTATTGCACCTCTTGGCCAAACATGGGTCTAATAACATTACTAGTATCAGAAACAGGTAGTAACTGCTCTATTTATCTGAATAAATAGAAAGAAAATATTTGGCTAAAAAAGCTCAGTTGTAGCCCATTTGTGGGCTACAGCGTAGCAGTTTCTAGAAGCTGAGCTTGATCTTTCCAAAAAGCTTGGCTTGCCTTTTCTGCTCCTTTTCTTACCACAGAAGTAACAATCTCCACTTGATCAAATCAATTGATTTTATCATTCGCCAATTTGAAGTAGGTCAAAGTTCCTGTCTTCTGTTTCTCAGAATTATTTTCCATTTAAGCTTTCATGCATGCTTGTAACCAGCTCAGTCCATTCACACTGGACATCCTCACCTAGAGCCTCAGCCAGCCCCCTTCAAAGGCTGCCTGAATGGCCACCTCTGTGTGGTCCCACCGTGCACCTTCCCTCTGGGCTCCTCCAGAACAGGGTTCACCACCGAGCTCACACTGGCTCAGTTTCATTCAAATGGACAGGGTTTGCCTGGAGTTTCTCTCTCCATCTTTGTCTTTGTAGCTCTCTGCTAGATGGATTTTTCGCTGTTTCTTGGTTACTGCCCCTTCCTTTCTACCATCCAAACTTTGTCTTTAACACCAAGGACATGATCATTCAAACCAAGGCTTAACTGATCCATCTGGGATACGTACAGGGCCCATTCGATACAACTTCAGCATTTTTATGACCTGTGGAAGGCATTTTAAGATGAGCTTTCTGCAGTATAGACCATCACTTTTTCCTACACAGGTTCTGCCAAAACCCATGTCCATTTTGGCTGTTGGTGAATAGCATTACACATAGCAGCATGGTTATCATAAGATGCTTTGCCTGCACATTCTTTAAAGATTATTTTTTTTTTTTATCTCTGGAATCTGGGATATCCCTCCAGAACATGAGCTACTCAAGGTTCAGTGATTCATGGGTAGATTTGGAAGATACCTGTGTCTTCTTGCAGAGCAAGAAGACATTTTCCTGACATTTTTAAGGAAATGTATGAGTTCAGCACAACTGTCACTGAAATGTCTAGGTGATTTCTTACTGATTTCAGTGGACAAGGCAAAAATAATAGAATAAGTCACAGTTGGCAGATGAACAAATGTTTTACTGTCCTTTTAAACCCAACATTCCTTAAAATTATTTAAGATGAGCTTGACCTTGTCTTTGAGCTAAAAATCTTCAGACTCCTGTTAACCAGGAAAAAGGCAGAGGGAGAAGTAGCTGAAACTCATTCTAATCCTTTTATGTTATCTTGCCTACTGATAACATATTTGAATGGCATTTAGCAGGGAAAAAAGAAGTAATTTTTGCATCTACATCTAATGGGAATTTAATGTCACATTGCTTTATGACAGAAGCTTTGATTCATTAGCAGCATTCTGAACCCAGAAACTGATGGGCTGTGAGTTCAGCTCAGCTCTAGAAGGCTGTTAATTTAAAAACCACTAAGACTTGTTATTTCTTCTTTTCAGTATATTCCTCCAGAATTCATGTCAAGAAATACTACTCAACAGATAGACATTACCTGAAGTCACAACCACACGTCCTTGGCTTTGGTCACATGTGAGCTAAGGAGCCCTCATGCTCAGTGTCATTTCGGGACTTGCAGTCTTTGTTAATCTATAAATGTATTGGATAAGCAGCATTAGGGATGGGTGAATGAATGAATTTGCATTTGGGCCAATTTTCAAAGCTAAAATGCAATCCAGCAGTGTGTCTTCCCTTTATATGGCTGGGACTACCTGTGTATTAGGTGAAATGTTACCAGTGACTCTTGACATGTGCTGTGGAAGTTTTCCTTTCCATGAAAGTTCACTTTAAATACTGCTGTGACAAGATTGGGGAAAGAACAAAAAAAGAGAAAGCAAGGCACTTCTCTCTAATATTCAAGACAAATCAACATGAGATGGTCAGAGTAGCACCCCCCCTTTTATCCTACATCAGGGCTAAATTACAAAACATCCCACTTCCATAGGCCAATGTTAAGTAATCTCTGCTCTTACAATTCTGTCCCAACTGATAATTTGCCTGCCTGAGTCCACTCACCTCCTCTGTCCTTTCCCTCTAGAGTTTTTAGAATATGAGGCATCTTCTACTAGCAAAGGTGTTTGAACCACTTCTTTGTAAGACTATTGAAGCTTTTCTCAACAGATGTTAATGTCACCTGCCCACAAATGCAAATGCACTTTACAGTGTACCTTACCAGATAAAGCTGCTGTAATAATCATAAAGTCTCTCTCCTTCAGATAGCAGAGGTAAGAAAATTTTCTTCATGAAGGTTATTTGACCATTTCAGGCATATTTTGGGTAACTGCAGAAGAAGAAAAAGCATTTCACTGTTGGCTCCGTGAAATAAAGTCAGGTACTATATCTGACCAAATTACTGCAGTTATTTTGCCAATGGTGTAAAAGCAAGGCAACAAATACTTATTATCATAATGTATCTATCTCACAAAAAAACCCACGATATGTGAATTGTGTTATGCTGAACTGAGGAAGCATTGTAGAGATTAGTTAAGAATGATACTTGCAATTATGCTTAGGTACTAATAGTGGTAAAAACTCCCCAAATTCCAGAAAGAGATGACATTTTAGAGAATACACCATCTGGGATACACAAGCCTGGATCTGCCTTTCATTTACTCCCCTACTATTGATATTTGTGATTCTTCTTAGTTCTTAGTTGAATATTTCTACTCTGTGTAGCTGAAGAACATTAAGATATTAAACAGCACTTGCAACAACATCAACAGCACTAAACCACCAGCACATTAAGAGCAAAACCAACCCCATCCCAACCTCCGCAAGCCTCCCCCCAAAACAAAACTGTAAAATAGAAACAAATAACCTGAGAGGCTGAATATTTTAGAACAAGTTTGTTAAAGATGCACTTGTGGGCCTCACTATAATCTACAAATCAGTCACCAGAACATTCCCGATTGGAATAGAAATGCAAATGTTTTGGAGCTGGAGGACTCTGAATTCTTCATTGTGCAATTGGGTCTGAATCTCTTCTAGCCTAACAAATGACTAAGGCTGGCTCAATGCTTTGGGAAATAATTTTTTTTTAAAATTTTATTTTTTTACAAATATGAGAAAGACCTAAATGGTTCAGTGGTTGGGACACTGGATTCTGACATTATTTTGTGTCAACTTGCGTGTGACCACAGACCTCCTTGGTGATGTTAGGCAGACCCTTAGGCCCTTGGTTCTAACAGCTGCAAAAAGAAATCTATAAGCACAGGGCAGGTGTTCAAGAATGACAGAATTGGGAGCTATTTGGAGCAAAGGAGATAGCTCTCTGCAAAACAGGGCTGTGGGGTTTCAGAGGTTTTTTTCTTCTTTGCCAACCTTGCAGTAGAGTAGGACATACCTGAGTACTGTGGTCATCAGAGCTGACAGAGAGGACTCGGTCTAGGTTTGCTTTTTCAGAGTTAGGATTGCATGAAACAAAGAGAGGCAGAAAAATCAGTGATAGCCATATCATCAGTCAATTGTTTACAAATCTGCAGGTTTGATATTTGGAAATAGAAAATATCTGAAACCTGCTTCACATTCAAATTGGTACCTTTCTTAAGGGATGGGAAGGTTTGAGAGATTTTCTTGGTCTTTGACATTGCTGTACACCAGACACATGTGGGAGAATCCAGCCAACTCAGGCCATGGACCTGAAGTCCCACCAGAGCAGCTTGTTTTTCCCCATTCTCCCCGTGAAAGGTTGACTGACCTGCCTACCCATGATACTTCTTCACCCAGCTTTCTCTGAACATGGGCCTAAAGTGTTAATTTCCACTCCCAGGAGTCAGAAATGCTCAAAGCAAAGTACTACAAGAGTGGTGTGGTTTGGGTTTTGTATTGGGAAAATCTTTCTTGGATTCCCACAGCAGCAGCCCTGTTGGCAGCCTCATGCCTTGGGGATTTGCAGAGGGAAACCACTCCTTTGCCCAAACAGCAGAACAAGCATGGCAAAAATCTTGCCTGCTGCACTCTGAAGAAGCAGCAGCTGAGTATTAAGGGTTATATACTAACATCATGTTCCCCTCTCAAATAGCGCAGAACTGTGTCCAAGCTGGCAAAACCCCCTGGGCAGCCCAACAGCTTTCCCCAAGTCCAGTTGCAAATTTCCCCCAGTCTCCTACTTCTAGAACAGCCACCAAATCCTCTCTTTACTCTGACCCTGCTATTAAACACACAGACAGGTCTCACCCTTATGAGCCTCCACCAGATCACATTTCCCCATGTTCCTGTTGGGAATGACCTCAGCCCTCATGTGATGGCAGCTTTCCCCCTCCCATCTTTTCCCTATTTGTGCTAAATGCTTATGAGTCAGCTGCCACTTTTTCTTCACTGTGCTGGAATCCTGATGGGATGACTCCAAAATCTGAGGCCTGAGACTAGTCCTGCTTTCCTGCCCATTATCAGATTCAGCTGGTGTGAGATCCTCAATGTGGTCACTGAGTAGGATGCCAAAGTAGCGAGAGAATAAGGCAAATAAAAAGCCTCTTTCCTCTACTGCTTCCATGTAATAGATGGAAAAACTACAAAGCTCTCAGCCATTATAGTCAATGCTTTCTGTGGTTACATATGCAAACACACACATAGATGCATACATATATATATATAAGAAATTAATTTTCTAGGCTAATGTTTTGCATGCCTAACTCCTAATGCTGTATGACTGGTTGCTTCAAAGGAGCTGGGCCTCCACATTTTTTTTAATGCTCAGTCCCCCAGATATAACCATGTTGGATCTAAATGAGAGAATTGTACCCATTTTTCCTGCCAGAGCGCTCTGAGCCAGCATCTTGATCAAAATGAGCCCAACTGGCAACACTGTAAGAAGCAATCTTTATTAGTAAACTGTAATCAATGAATCTCTGGCAATTTATAATGGACAAGAATCTGCTTTTAGCAACACAAAAAGCCTTAAAACTGATCTAAACAGTCCGGTAAGACACAGCAATCCTCAGCGGTTATAAAGCTGTCATAATGGGCTGAGGCTGAAAGCTCTGGGTGAAGTGGGTGTCCTGGGAACTTGGAGGGCAGCTCTGCCAGATACAGCAGAGCCCTGGTTGCTGCAAAACGCCCTGAGAGATGAAGCAGGTGGCTGCAACATCAAATAATCATGAACCTGCTCCTCCTTTTGCTGGGTATTGCAAGGGCAACAAGCAGAAGAATGAGGTAATGACATGAACCAGGAAGAAACATGGAAGACTAGCCAGAAAAAAAAGATTTCTGAGTTTTCAGAACCAACTGTAAATTTTAACTCTCTCTTGGTGTTGCCTTTTTGGAATACACAAAGAAAGCATGTTTTACTTCCAGCAAAATGGTGTATTTTTATGTTACTGGGATAACAAACATTTTAAATTTATAGGGTTCTTTTTATATCAGCTCTTTGCCCAAGTATAAATCACTTTTACTTGTTACAGGGGAAAAAAAGCATAAATATGCCTTGACATTCTTATCACCTATTCAGTTCCCAACCAAAATATTTACTGCATTGCTGTCTGGGAAAGATTCTTGTAGTTAAGGGACTCTTACAGAAAAACTCAGCTGTGTGTTAACCTTATGTATATGAGAGATGTAAGTCAAACTACAGTCATCTCTATAAATCTATAGTATATTAACTGCCAGATTGCAAAGGATGGACAAGACTCTGCTATTGTTCCCTTGACTTTGACATAACTACCACAGAACCCATGCTGCCTACAGAATATCCTGATGTTTGAGAGGCTTGTGGCCATTTCAATTTATGAGAATGGTTTACTATTCAAAACAGAATCTTTTAAGGCAGTGAATTCTTTGCTGAGATAATATCTGCAGTGTAATTGAAAATTTGTTTTGTATTTGGTAAATGTTATTTGCAGCTGTAGTCATTGCAGATTTGCTCTAATTCCTTTTAATCTGCCTGCATATGCAGAAGGACCTTGCTCCCAGGAGACACCAATACCCTGTTTCAGGAGTCACCACAGAGATTTTTTCTACTGGGATGTCCCCAGTTTTGTAAGAGTATGCAGTTATTTCACATTATTCCCACACTTCTTTGGAAAGGGCCATATTGCTCATTGGAAAAGCAGCCTGTGAGCTCTCTTCAGCCTAGGAAATTTGGTTGTGACTGGCAAAGTATCTGATGCTTAATGCCAGCTTTATTGTGATTTTAATAAAAATCCCTGAATCCTCAGGGGTTCAAGGAGACGTTTCTCTGTGTTGACTTACTTCACTCTGTACACAGTGACCTGTAGCACAGGAGAAGAATAGACAGATGGGGAGACGGAAAAAAAAAAGAGAAGATGTTAATTCCTGCTTTACCTGCACCAGTCGCAAGTCCATTTATGAGTTCCTTGCAAACATTTGTTGGGACTTCACATTGGATCACGCTAAGAAGCCTTATGCAATTGTTACTGCATAAGTGATAACAAGTCTGTGTCATGAACACCTTAATACATTCCTGTCAGACTTAGACACATATTTGTTTATGCTAATTGTAATGTCAGAAGAGTGACTATTTTGTATTTGATCTTGGTCCATGTCTTGAGTGCTGGGGTTTTTCTCTCTCCTTCCTGGTTCTCCTTTCTCCTCTTGCGTTGATTCTTTGCATTTGCTTCTAGTTACACCAATTACCTGTGTATGAAGCAGATACTGAATTTATCATCATTGCAGAAAACTTCCAAGGAAGTCTTGGGTTGTTAAGACTTCTATCTTTCATTTCCCTGCCTAGGTTTACGTTCATCGTACCATCAGTGGGATTGTTCTCATCAGTTGATTTTGACAAGTCTTTTGACCCACAAGCAAGCATCACTGTCACAGCAAGATGATGCTGACAAGAACTTCCTATTTTGCCCGCTTTCTCAGGAGCATTTGTGGCTTTCTGAAGCATCTCAACCACACATAAGCAGAGCACGTCCTGTACTTTCCCTCAGCCACTGGTGACTCTTCAGCATCACTGCCCATGAGCTTGTACACATCCACCACCAGCTAAATAATTCAATGGCTGCTGAGGGATATATTGGAAAAATTCAATTAGTCTTCTAGAAAGTGTATATTAATGAAGTGTGTCTACTTGTGAAACTGTTTTAACAGGCAGCAGGAGAGTTGTTGAGAATTCTGCCAAGGGCAACGGGTGCAATTTATACTGCTAACAGAGGTTATCACTCACAAGTAGAAGAATAAATTGGATATCACCAATGCACCGAATGGCTCTCTTGAAATAAGGGTGGGAAATAGAAGAAAAAGTAGTATCTTGATAGCATCAAAGAATCCATCAAAGAGTTTGAGGCTTTTTCTTAAAAACTATAATCAAAGCTGGATCCCATTGTGCTCTCACTCTAGCTTAATGGTTGGCAATGCGTCTCTGATCCCAGTGGCATTGCTAAGAAGGGACCTGGGTTCCACTGAGTACAGTCAGAGGCAGATTCTATTTAGTCTTATTTACTTAAGAGAAATGTGGAATGAGGAGAAAAAACTATTTACTTGCCAAGATTGATGAGAAGAGGCTGGAGAAATGAAAGAAATATTGTCTCCTGAGTTCATTTGCATTGCACAACTGCACGGATTAGCCACACCATCTCCAGAGGCAGTCGCCTCCACGTCACGGGTATGAGCCAGCACAGTGGCAGGGCCCAGCAGAATTTGCACAGGATGTGCTTGCCCAGTAGCCCTGTGCTGCTGTAGGACCTCTGTTAAGGGGCACCACAGGGTTGATGAGGACTTCTGCCAAATGACAAGGGTCTCGACATACCTACCCTTTACCCTTGGGTACATATAACTGGGTCAAGTCAGTACGCCCAAGATGGGCCTCCGCATCAAGGGTGGCCTCCTCATCAAGGGCAGCCTCTCAAAAAGGCTTGGTTTCTCCCTCTGTTGGGAAGGTTTCTTTCTGCAGCTGTGTTCTGACTGCTTCTGCCCCTCCAGGCCTGGGTCCACCTCTGCATCTTGTGCAGGGATGTGAAAATGCTTCCTCTGTTACAGGGAGGAACACCACCACCACCACATTTTGCAGCTGTTCCAACTCCTAGATATCGGTCCTGAGCATGTGCTTCTTCTTATTTCTGGTTTTATAACATTTGGACCTGGTTTTCTACTGGGTGAAGGCAGGGTCAGGAGCAAGGACTGGGGCTAGACATTTCAAGCCTTAAGTAACATTGTACCTCATTTTTCAAAGAAAATGGCATGGATGACCTAAACTTAGTCAAAGTCACTGAAGGATCTGGCACCTTTAATGCTACAGACCAAGACATCTCTGACATTAGGGATGCTCCTATAAGATAAATGAGTCTTTATAGAATTAGGCTAGATATATTGCCCTTTGAAACATTCGCCAGAGTTGAAGTTCAATTTTTTAAAAAGTCTTTTAACTGCTTGGCACAGGCTAGCATTGTGTAAGGGATGAGTGTTCAGGGGGAAAAAAGATGCAAGAAGATGCATCCCATGCTAGGGAGAGGTAAGGCAAAGTCATCTCCTTCTCTGAAACTCGCTGGGAGTTTTGTAATATTCCAGGATGAGTAGTACTGACTCCCTAATAAAAAACGTCAGCACCCCACCCTCTGGGAAAAAAAATCAACCATTTGTAATGTCTCACAACAACATAGAGCCCACACAGTTTTCAAATGTTTAAATTGGAAAATACTGAGCATCCAACATGTTCCTAGTGACGTCTCTCCTATATAGTCAATTATTTTTGGTTGAGAAAATGTCATCTCTATATATAGGAGACTAAGGTAGAAATGTTTACATGGTCAGTTCTGTCAAACAGCTTCTTGCATGTGCTGTCTGAACTTACTCTTCAGAAGTTAAAGAAAATTGTGGAGAGAATGGAGATAAATGAGTTAATTTAAAGTCTCTCATACAAAAAAGATGTGGTGTGTTTGCAGAGTAATCAACTCGTTGCTTTTCCGTATAAGTCAGCAGTGTGTGGATCTTTTTCTTGCTCTGCTTGTTTGTTTACTGACTGGTTTTAATCATGTTTCCACAGAGGGTAGCAATATGCTTGCTTTCCATAGCCCAGACTTAGCCCACTCTCCTCCAGGACTTTTCCCTGTCTGTATGATGCAGGAGCAAGCACAGCCATATCAGACACATAAAATAAAGGTACAGAGGGAATTCAACAGGGGAAAAAAAGGCAGTTACCTAAGATAGTTTTCTCCACTTATATGGATTTTCTGATTGTCACGCAACCCAGAGGGCTTATAAAATACAGGGCATGCAGTGGGACTATGTTTTTTTCTGGATAACTCAGGTTGATCTAGCAAAGTTCAATCTCCTGGGGGGTCCAGGGGACATGCTGATGTAACCTCCCAGACCAGAACATCGTGTCTTCATGTATTTCATGATTTTAAGCACTGCCAGCTAGTACTCTCCCAAGCAATTCCTGGGCATGGCTGGCTGGCAGGTAGGAGGCTCCAGGTCCATGCCCAACAGCACTTTGGATGCAATCAATCATCCCATTGTGGAGGATACTTGAATTAACAAAATTTGATGGAGTTCACTCCATTACCTTTGGTCTCATTCTTCAGCAAAAGGGGCTACTGACACAGTCTTTGCTTGGGGTCTGCCAGAAGGATGTGTGGGAGTGTAGTTTCAGAGCAGTTTGCACTGGCCACAGCCCTGCCTGCCTCTTCCACCCCCCAGCTGCACACTCCTGCTTCACCCCAGACCAGCATAAACACTCCCTTGCCTCCGCCGTGAGCTGGACTAATGGGCTAATCCAGGCAAAAACTATCACTCTCCAAATTAGTAATTTTAGCTATACCAGCTCTCCAAACCATCTCACCACAGGTGTGTAAGGACACCCCCCCCAACCTCAAGCGAAGGGTAGGAAGAGAAACAAAACTTCCAGATCATAGATTTGGCCTAAGCTGTTGAGGAACTGTAGCTAAGGCATGGATAAAGTCCCAGTGCTTCTCTACCGCTTCTCTTTTCGATGCTGGTATAAAAACCAATTGTTTCTCAGTTCTCCTTCAGAAACAAGAAGTGGGCCTTTCAGTTGCTATAAATAACAACATGTCCTTCTTACAATAAGACAATGTACTGCAAGGTTTAATTCAAAAGGAAGGCTTTTCAAGGTTTGAAAGATAGAAGAAATATTTTCATGGATTTTACCACATAGTGGGTACTACTGAAGCGGGAAACATAAAAAACAGTGGCCTTACAAAAACAGTGTCCTGGAAAGACTGAATGGCCCCATACAAGAGAATAACTTGTAATGGAGACTCTAAACTCATTTGGCACACGTTGTTCCTTATTCATATATACATATTTGCACAAAGCTTTGCCAATGAAACTCTGTTGCCACATAGGTAATGCCACAGTAGGTCACTGAGCAGCTGAACAGGCAAAGTGGGGAGGTTTCCTGCAGAAGCCAGGCAGATGGCTCCAGGAGACCCTGTCTAATTTTCTTCAGACTGTCACTGAAAGGAAAGTGTCTATGCAGGGTACACCAAAAACTTTCCCAGCTGAGAACTTCAAGTGGGTCTGGTATCCCTGCAGGACAACTTGATAGCTTGAAGATAGCATTCAAATTTTACCCACAACAGTGATAGCCTGGAGATTCTTCCCTTGAGAGGAGCTTCAGGTGATGCCTGGTTGACAGCCCTCAGAAGTTAACCTTAGAAGCCCTAAAATTTCCAATTCCACAAGCATTACATCTGTAGAGCATGGCCATTATTCACTGCTGTGCTGCTCCAGCTGAATTCCAAATCAGCTCTGTAACTGGTGCAAAATCTGACTAATGAAGTGCTAAATCAAGCCCAGCAAGTAGAAGGATTCAATTCTTTTTTAGTTCAAAGCTTTTGCAATTAGGGATAATTATGATCCAACGTTTATACTGTGTCTGTTTCAGTTTTCCTGCATATGAGATTTGGGTTTTGCACACATAATACTGTTTAGTTTCAGTAAATATTTCAGTAATAATATAAGTGCTCCATTATCATGTAGTAAAAATCTGTTGCAACCTTTATTTACTAATAGCTCTGAACTATTCAGAAATGGCCAAAAAAAAAAAAAAAAAAAGAAAAAAAAAGGCCCAGTCTGGAAATGCATGAATGGATTTGCAAGAGCACTGTTTGCTTTCTCCCTGTAAGCTTCCATTGCTGCAGGGAAATTTGATTTATGAATCCTTGAGCCCATGTCTGCTTCAAACCCTGGCCTGTTGCTTAATTTAGCAACAAGGCAGCGGCTGTGGATTGGCTGCCCTGGAGCAGCACAGTGGTTGGGCTCACTCTCGCTTTCCCTTGTGTAAGGTCACTTTCTCCACGAGCATGAACGTGTGATGTGTTGCATACAAATAGACAGAAAAAGGTAAAAGCCTGTTGTGAAAACTGTCTGGCTTTTTCATACTCATCAACAATGTTCAGCCTATTGCAGCTGAAATGATACTCCCTTTCTCCTCCAGTCTTCTACCTTAAAATCTCCCTTTAACCCCACTCTGTTTCTGTAAATCTTCCCCCTCTATCCCCCTGTGCTTATTATTTTATAGGACCTTTATCCAAGAGGCTCTTTCTTGCCGATGTTTTGGAACAGAGACAGACCATCTGAGCTCCACACTGTTCAGTTCAATCGACCAAAAGGAAGGTGATGTGACAGCCGGTGTAAGTATCGTATCATTAAGCACACACAGTGAGATGTAAGGGAGTCTTAAGTCTTACAACTTCACATGCTGAGTGGCTGGAAGACAAAGGTATATTAAGTAAAAAACAAGTAAAAGAAGCCTAGAGGGTTCAACACCTAAACTTTAGTTTTATTTTTCCCAGGACTTCTCTCTGTGCTTTCAGAACATCAAGTAAAGTTCCTTCCTGCTTTTACTTTCTAGCCCCTTAAGTGTATACCCTTTCTAACCCATGTCAGTTTTGGTCTCAAGTAGCTGCAGTCACTCCTAGAAATCAAATGGGGAATATGGCCCATTGTGAAAATTTGCATTTATCAGATGACAGAATAAAGCAATTTTTAATGTCCTTTTCCAACAAGTGTGGAACTTACACCTCTTTAAAAGTTGCTGGCCAGTTTGGCTGGATTAACATTTTAGTTACTGATTTCAAGCAGTGGCCTGTTTGACTCTGCAGCTCTCTGGATAAACACATTAGGCAGGGACTCATTATCAGGGAATGTGGCAATAGGATGAGGGGGTAATGGTTTTAAATTGAAAGAGAGGAGATTTAGATTAGATACTAGAAAGA